>JBBIGA010039019.1:0-13487 GCA_037576975.1 Alestes dentex
GGTCTATTTATCGAGGTATGTGTGTGTGTGTGTGTTTGTGTGTGTGTGTGTGTGTGTAATACACAGTATTTCTAGGTGTGTGTGTGTGTGTGTGTAATATTTCTAGCATGCAGTATTCACTACTTTGCAGTACTTCAGGAGCTATTTGTGCACTGTTTGAGTGCTAGTGTGAATTCCTCTTTTTCTCTCTCTCTCCAGCGACATGGGGCAGCCGTGTTTCTGGCCATCACCATGTGCACCAGCTTGTTCTTCGTGTACAACGTGAATAACAGTGAAGGGGGGCGATCCAGCGACGGGTCCGCCCAGACGGTGAAGCCCACCAAAGCCCTAGTCAAAGCCCATCCAGCCCCTCCAGCTCTGCAGGGCTACACAAGCATCATCGACCACAGCGTGAGTCCTAATGTACCTTCACTCCGGCGCTTTTCAGCTCAAACCTGTAAAGCTCCCCGCACGGAAAAGCCATTTATTCCAAACACACTTACAGTAGAAGCCCGTGGGCAGCGGCAGCAGCTGGAGTAGGTCCTGCTCAGGGCTTGTTCTAGGAAACCCAGGGTTTGTCAGTTCTGAAGCACCACCTTCCCTGCTCTAACACCTTGGACAAAGTTCATTCTTTTTGTCTGAAACTGTCCAAATAACCACAACAAGATTATAGCGTGTTCTCGGTCATTTTTAAGTCACTAATTTGGCTAATTATCTACATTGTAGGCTAGTTAGCTAATATACACTAGTTTGTTTTTGTTTGCCTGAAATTGTTGGCTGATTTCAAACAATATATTGCACTTATCTGCTCACACACACTCACACAGATGTCTGCATTTACACAGAACCGAGTGAAGCAAAGAAACGCTTCAGTTTTCTCAGCCAATCCCAGGCCAACAGGCACACACACACACACACACACACACACACACACACACACACACACCATTCAGTTTTCCTTCTTGACACAGAAACTATGAGAAAAACACTGTTCTGTGGAAGCTAGCATGAATGTTCGTGACATTGGCAGTACTGTCCTAGCTAGCTTGTGTTGCTAAACTGAACACTTTAAGTACAAATTAAAAATATTAACATCAACATATTGCTTTGTTTTGTGTTCTCGTGTTTTTATCGGGCCCGTAATAGTGCAGAGAAACTTTGTCTTCACCTGGGAAAGCACAGCACACCGTGTGAACAGTGTGAAATTCTTCCTCTGCATTTAACCCATTCACCAAGTGAAGCAGGGGGCTGCCATCAATGAGGGGCGCCCGGGGAGCAGTGTGTGGGGACGGTACCTTGCTCATGGGTACTTCAGTGGTGCCACTAACAGTCCTGGGATTCAAACCCACAAGGCCACCATTCTATTTACATATATGTCCTTATTCAGCCTATAGCAGTTTAGTCCCACCCATTCATGCTGAAGTTCTAAGGAGTGTTTCAGACCCGCGCTGCTTTTTAAATAAGCTCGAGTACAGAGCAGCCAATCAGAAAAGATATCATTTACATATATCAGTCCCAAAGGCTCAGTAACTAAAATAGTCTGTTTAGTTCTAGGGATAAACAGTGGTGGGATAAGGTAATGAACTATAGCGATGAACTATGAACACAAACCCACAAAATGTGAAAGAAAAATGTAGGAAAATGTAGGAACATGTAGAATATGGGCCCTTTAAAAACACCAGAAACATTGTTAGAGGCTCATTTGCATATTGCAGCCTTCTGTGATCAGTATTGCAGAGACCGAAATCGTCTTGACGCTTTACTTTAAATGGTAAATCTGCAGGCTTAAAATTTACTCAACAATATTAGGACTTCAGTAAGTATTGGCTAGCTTGAATCTAATGGCTAATTTGCAGAGTTTTGAGTGGGAGGAATTACAGAGTGGGCCCACATTCAGACCCTTGGGGTTAAAAGGTCAAAGTGGACAAATATTGAATGGTTTCACGTTTACCTCTGCTGTTAGCTCAGCTCGTTCGGGTGGATAATGAGTTTTTACCACTTTTGTCTGTAGGCTGTAGCCAGTGTCTGCTTTTAATGGACTTTTGCCTCGGCTGTTTAAAAAGAAAAGCTCCTGGAAAAGCAGCGATGTTCCCAAAACGCAGCTTATTTTGGGGGCAATTGGTTTTTATGAGATAATCCTTGGCAGCAAAAATCCGCCCCATTATTTCAATGACATTGAAATATTCCGTTTTTTTTCTGCTCTGGAATAAATGTCCGCGTGCTCGCGATGAATATTACGGAGGTGCTTTTTAGTGATGAAGGTGTTCGTGTTCATCAGTCACTCCTCTGTTATAATGCATGAATAATGAGGTAGGAATTGTGCGGCTAAAAATGAATCGGTGGTATTTTATAACAGGCCTGACATTTTTCTGCGCTTTATATGTGGACGGTGATGTAAATGTCTTGTTTTGCCCTCCGCTAGCGCAAACACACCAGCTTCTCTTCGGCTTTAAGCTCCGCCTGCAGCTGGATCTGTAATGGGAGTTGAGAGTGAAGGAGGTTGCCAGCTGTATCTCTTTCACCCCTGAATGGAAAATGGCTTTTTTGGCACATTAACTGAGCGGTTTCAGTTGATTACAGCTGTTTGCTGTTCCGTTATAGCTGTGTGTCGGGATTAGATGTTCAACCTGGCTTTAAAGGTTAAACTGGCCTCAGAGGTTAAACTTGGCCTTAGAGGTTATATCTATCATTAGAGGTTAAACCTGGCCTTAGAGGATAACTTGGCCTTGGAGGTTAAAGATGTAAAGCTTAAATGTGACCTTAAAGGTTAAACTTGGCCTGAAAGATTAAACTTAGATGTAGAGGTTAAACCTGGCTTTAGGTGAACTTGGCCTTGGAGGTTAAAATTGGCCTTTAGTGAATTTGGATTTAGAGGCTGAATCTGGATTAAGATGTTTAACCTGGGCTTAGAGGTTAAACCAGACCTAAGAGGTTTAACCTGGCCTTAGTTGAACTTGGCATTGGAGGTTAAAGTTTAGACTGAAGAGTTGAATTAAAGAAGATTATGTGCCAGAGAAAAGAACGTTACTATGAAATGTTGCTCTAACATTACCCACCCATGCTTTGCTACCCATGTCAGCTGATATTAGCTGGTTATCTGGCTACAATGTCTGGCTACATTGTCAGCTTTTTATTAATATATCTAATATACACTGTATGGACAAAAGTATTGGGACGCCTGACCATTATACCGACAGGGACTTTAATGACACTGCATTCAAATCCATAGACTTTAATATGCTTTGCAGCTATAACAGCTATAACCACTCATCTTGGAAGGCTTTCCACAAGATTTTGGAGTTTCTGTGGGAACTGATGTCAGACGAGAAGGCCTGCCTCGCAATCTCTGTTCCAGTTCATCCCAAAGGTGCTGGATGGGGTTGAGGTCAGGGCTCTGTGTGGACCAGTCAAGTTCTTCCACACTGAAATCATCCAGCCATGTCTTTATGGAGCTGCTTTGTGCACTGGGACACAGTCCTGCTGGGATAGAAAAGGTTCTTCCCCAAACTGGGTCCACAAAGTTGGAAGTCCAAAATATCTGGGTCTGCTGAAGCATTAAGAATTCCCTTCACTGGAAGTAAGGGGCCACCTGAATTCTTTCTATCTATCTATCTATCTGTCTATCTATCTATCTATCTATCTATCTATCTATCTATCTATCTATCCATCCATCCATCCATCCATCCATCCATCCATATATATATACATGCTCAAAGTGATGCTTGCCAGCATGTGGTTCTGTCAGCAGATGTAACAGATGTTTTATTGTGTGACTGGGGGAGTCTAACAAACTAACCAGTGGAATTGTAGATGACTCAACTGACAAAAGAAAAACACATTTGAAGTCATGGAAAGGTATTTTTTCATTTTCTTTTCATGTGTTTTGAGTGGATATTTGTTTTTGGCATTATGTGCCAGACGTTGTGACTGACTTTTAATTCGCTTTTTGAGGTTGTTTTTCTGGTCAGAACACTAATCTGTACTGGAAACCCTGCCCCACACCTTCTTTAAAAACACCTCCTTCCGCCTCTCATTAATCACTGTTTACCCCAGCCCACGCAGGCCAGCCGCTCGATAGCCTCCCGGCGTCAGCGGCATCAGCCTCCACTCACAGCAGAGCCTTTCGCTGCGTTCTGGCTTGCTATTGACAAGCCCGGACCCTTTTCTCCTTGCCGGCTCTCAGGCTGTGTTCCGTGCTGAAGCTGGAGGGGAAATCCAGAGTGGTGATGAGATGTGGCAGCCGGTCTTTGACAAGGCACTGAAAACCTGAGCGGCGCTGTGCTTCGATCGGGAGTTATCTGGGATTGATTATCGATGGAGCGTCCTCATGCCTGGGATCAATAGAGGCCTTTCTGCTGGCCGCATTGACTTTCGCCGTGATGAATGACCTCAGCCCTCAGACGGACGGATACACTGTCCTTCTTAATCTGCAGCTTTGGGGGTGCAAATTTGGTGCTGGAGCTACAAGGCTAATGTAGCTAACAGTGCAAAGAAGCTAGCTTCATGCTAACTGCATACCTAAAACAGCACACAGTGCTTTCCAGGGGTCACGAAAATTTGGGCTGACAGTGGGCACGTTTTGTTGAGGGGGGCGTTTTCGTTTTATCCTGAAGGGAAGTTTGCGGTTTGTCGAGGTGGGGGGGGACTCTTGGATTTTGTTTGGTAGGGTGGGGGTGGTGAACGATTTTGTTTAGTTAGGGGTGGCATCCTTGGCGTTTTCTTTTTATTGAGGGGCATGATTTTGTTTAGTTGAGGGCAAGTGGTGAGCGCTAGTTACGGGGGTTGTGTGGTGCGATTAGGTTTATTAAGAGCGTGTGATGTTTTGTCGAGGAGCATGATTTTGTTTAGTTGAGGGCAAGTGGTAAATTTTGTCGAATGGGGTTTTGTTGATGGGGGATGGTGGGGGATTTTTGATGGGGGATTTTTTTGTCGGGAGGTGGTTGAGTGATTTCATTTTGTCCGGGGAATGAGAGCGAGTGATTTCTTTTTGTTGGGGGGCACGAGCGATTTGTCATTTTGTCATTTCGTAACAGCCGTAGTAGTGTATTTTTAAATTGATTTATTTAATTAAAAAAAACAATGGTATCGTTAATAGTAAGAATGTGGTAGTGGGCCAGGCTGATATTTGGTTGATCCTCTAATATCCAGGTGACACAGCGACTGAAGTGAGATCAGCTAATGACATTGCAGGCACTGAAATGGTTTGACTGAGTCCTGCCTGTAAAACTGTTAAACAATAAGCGTCTGACTGCAGGAGTGGAGCTCAGTCACTCATTCAGTCGCCAGATAGATGAGAGACGAATAAACCGTAGCAGCAGCACATCTGATTCCTAGTTCTGGACCAAGTGAAGTGCCTTCTCCTACTGAAGATGACTGTGCTCCTGATGAAGTTTATAAAGCTGAACTTGGCTACCGATTTTCAATTTGAAAGGAGCTTTGTATTCTGTTCCGCCTTGAATAGTGCTTTGGAACATTCTGACTGCTGAAGGTGGAAGTATTTTTTTTTTTTTGCAGAATTATAACCATAAATTACCTTTCAAGAAAGTAGCTGAATAATGTATGTAAACACAGTCCACGTATGTAAAATAGGCTTCAAAAACAGTCAGCTGAAGTCACTGTCTCTGTGACGTCAGAACCAGTACAGTTTCGTATGCACGCTTTTTCAGCCTTTAGCCCCGCACATTCATGCTGATGTTATGTGGAGTATTTCAGGACTGCTTGTCTGAATGAGATGCATCACAGCCCGGCCAGTTGGAATGGACTTCATTTACACAGAGGCACAGTGACTACGACAGCCTGTTTAATTTTAAGGGTTTCTAAGAGGGTTTTGTTAATTTATGACTGTTTCTGGGACCTCCCAGACATCATAAGCGGACCTTATTGGGTAAAATTTAAAAAAGGTAGGACATTTTCAGTTGCTGAAATGTATTAAACAGTGGAAGAACAACGTTCTGTGACAACATTCTTTCCTAAAAGCATACTAACACCAAGAGGACTGTCAGTTCTCGGGTGATCTGGACGTTGCAGAGCTTTGCATCACTGCGATAACAGACACAAGTGATTTCCAACACCCTGAAAGGGAGGGGTATTGGAGTTCTGCACTGGTTGGTGTGTGACAGGATCATTCTGCTGCATTATGGAGTCGTGCCTGCTGGCGTTTCCATCCGACGCATGTCTGAGTGCTCTTTGGCTTGGTCCTTTTTTAGGGAAATTGAATTCATGCCGTTGTGGAGTTGAGCGCGCTCTTACGTGTCGGCTTAAAAGGTTTTCCTACATGCCTGTTTTCCTTTTCTGTCCTTTTTTTCAGCGTTTTTGCCTCAAGTGGATTCGAGGAGCAGGGCTTCATGCGGAAGGCCTGAAAGCTGAATGCGAATTTCACCGTCAATTATAGAACTATATGTGAAACGTTCTGTTGGTGGTCTTTTTTGTCATGTCGCCCCAGGGTTACGGTGTAAAAAAGCAGATTTCGTGCAGCTGGCGTCTTTGTGACGGTCGAGACGCAGCAGGCGCTCTGTGGCAACACGTGTCACCTCCAGAACCCATGAAGAAAATTAGCAACAATACCTCAATTCCAGAGACCCCTTAGGAATTGCAAGCAGTCTCTGACAATAATGAAGGCATGACGTAGTTTGACTTGGTGCTTGAGGGTCTTTGAAACTAGTCAAGGAATTTTGTGGAAAGTGTAGCTTCAATCCAAACTACATTTGAGTTTGTAGAAGCAGAGTATGAGGGGGGTCTGTTACTGCAATTAACTTCCCGCTGTGATTCGGTCGCAGGAACGGGCCGAAGGCAGGTAAGATAGGTGGTCACAGCCATGATGGTGTTCACAATAACACACGACCTCCAGCGTTCTGTTGCTTTCGTACAGCAGTTCTGCCCAATAAAGAACAGGGTAAACCGAAGAGGCCCCGAATTTTGTTTCAAAGATGTTTCAGTGTATATCGAAACTTTATTAATCTCAAAGGGGAAATTCAGGCATCCAGTAGCTCATTCATAAAGTAGATATAATACTAAAAATAGACAGAATAATTAATAGAATTAATTAAAAACGATAAAAAGTAGGATAATAAAGAAAAAAACCTGACATAGTTCCACCTTTGGTCATCACAGGCTGGTAGAAAGTCTTTCAAATGACTGTGGATTGATCCACATATGCTCTTTTAAACCAAAATGTTTCCACACCAATTTTTTTAAGGTATTAATTCTACCGGCACAGCTGGGCTTCCACCTCCCTGCCATGTTAATTATGCTGTGCATTGTAGCATGAAACCCACATCCGCATCATAACGGCGTGATGTCATTATGCCGCCAACTCAGAATATCGCAATATTTACTTTCACCCCAGAATCAAAACTTATCCTGAGATTATCGTGAACTGTAGGATAAAGCACACCGCTAGACTGAACCAGGAAACCATGACGCTGTCAAGATGCGTGCTGTTAGTGGCTTTGCATCATGAGTTTTAATTTGTTAGGCAACGACAGGTTTTTGTTGCAGGGCTGCTGTCACACTCTTCTTCAGAGTCTGACCATATGGGCTGTAGTGCAAAATATGATAAAAATGTTATAAAATGTTAAAAAATGTTATAAAATTATCAAAGGGCTTAGTTTTCTGTTCTGGACACTAAAGTAGAAAACCACTTCAGTAGAAGTGAAGTGACCATTTTGTCGTACTCGAACACACCACAACACAGAGTGTGAACAGTGTGAAATTCCTTTTCTGCATTTAACTCATTCACCAAGTGAAGCAGCGGGCAGCCGGGAACACGGCGCCCGGGGAGCAGTGTGTGGGGGCAGTACCTTACTCAATTATACCTCAGAGGTGCCACTAGCATTCCAGGGATTCGAGCCCACGACCGTCTGATCGAAGAAGCAACGCCCTAACCACCCAGCCACCAGCTGCCCCAACGGAGGCAGTAACGACCTGCTGTAACGAGCTACCCCAAAGAGCTGCAGAGAGCTCCAGGGAGACTGCCCCCTGTAGTTAGGGAATGGAAGTTGCTTTGGTTGAAAGCGTCTAATAAATGAAATGAACCTAAATATTATTGTTTTTAAGGGTGATGTTGAAGGGTTAAACATGACCAGGGCTAATATTATGTTGATTAGTTACCATTCTGACCCATGTCCCGTTTGGCTTGACCAGTGATATACTGACCAGGGATGCATCTACGTAATCTGCGAGGACATCAAAGAATGTCCACCACATGTCATTACCATACTGTATTAATTGACCTCTGCAGGACTTTTATTTAATAGGATCATTTAAGTGTCCAGTGCTGACGACTGGACTAAACTCATGCCACAACATCTGAAGCATGATGTGTTACGCACGATTGGTTTTCCGCAATCACACTATTGTTCTTCTTTAGTTTTTAGTTTTATTGTTTGGTCCCAGGATAGGCTCCGGGCACCTGCAACCCTAGTAAGAATAAATGGTTACAGAAAATGAAATATTGAATAAACAAATTAATGAGTTATTATCATTATTATGATTATTATTATTATCGCTGGAATTTGGTGCCGCTTCTTGTCCGTTCCAACATTAAAACATTCTTTATTGTCCAGTATACTGTTCATGCATTCAACTTTCTGGTTGTGTCACCTCCATAATTTAAAGACAGATATGATAGTCATCCCCCCAGTCTACAAACATAATCGTTGCCCTTCCTCCAGGTCGACAAATGTAATCGCCACCCAGCCCACGTTGACCCAAATCCCAACTGGGACTAATTATCACATTAGCAATGGAGAGTTTAGAATTAAGGCAGGAGTTAAATATTCTGCTGAAGGCTGTATAATAATGGACCGTTGTTTCTTATTTGTCCTGTTTTAGTGAGAATTAACGAGAGCTGAAAGATATTAGGGGAAATATTACTACTACATTATGCCACAACATATTTTTTACCCAGATAGGCTACTCCCAAATCAGGCTAATTATAATTAGAACAATAGAATGGGAGTGTTTAGAGGCTGGGATGAAAACTGTAGTCAGGGCTACATGATATGGACAAAAATCCATAAAGGAATTATATTGCAATTGCAGTTTCCTTAGGCTGTAGAGAATTGTTTATTAAAATCAATCGCTTGATTAAGAAATGAATGGATTGAAATTCATGTTCTGCATGAAAGGACTTGGCGATTGCTTTGCAGCTTGAATGAATGATAAACAGAAAACCTGCGTAACATAATAAAACTGTGGTCAGAACATTTTCCACAAGGGGGCGATGTTCACTTTTATGAGCATCACTGAAAGGGAGGAAAACCACACCAGCAGGTCCCATGAATGTATGTTCACATTTGAAACACATTGATAAAGTAATATAAATAATATGAAGTGATTAATATAAAGTGATTGTGTGGGGCTATTCAGTGATGGAGGATACAGTGGATAGTGACAGCCCTACAGTATGTTGCATTACGTTTGACCAACGTGATTTACATTTGTCGGATCATGTGAACTCCAAACGCCCACATCAAAACCTCTGTGATTGGTCAGGATTCTTGCCACATGCGCACTGATTGGCTGGGGGCTCATCTCCATACTCCAGGATTGTGTGGTATCAGGACTGCGACAGTCGACAAACCATGTGCAGCGCACTCTTACGATTTAGCCATTCTGTGTGTAAGGCCGACCTTTTATCTTGGTCTTTTTGATCAATACAGTAGCTCCTGAAGGCTGGGCAGCGAGTGGCCTTTGTCCGTTCTCTTTGCTTTTCATTTGCTGGATGGCTGGTCCTTTGAATCCCTCCAGTGTAGAGCATCTGTGCAGTGTAGGTTTGTGGAAGAGAGAGAGAGCGAGAGAGAAAGGGGTGGGGTGGGGGCATCCCAAGGGGCTTCTCTCTACACAAGGTAGCAGCCTGATGTCTCCAGAGGTGGCAGATTTGCTCTCAGCCTAAAGCAGGTTTGGCTGGAGAACGCAGAGGGAGTGGACTGAAGAAACACTGGTGTAATTATTTGATGTTGCGTCACACATGCCGCACAAGAAGGATCAGACAAGATTATTATTATTGCAATATTGCTGTTGCAATATTCCTTAGAACATGAATTAAAGACAGTATTACAGTATTCCTTCAAATGTGAATACAGTCGCCGCTCACCCAACCCAGTCGTCCAATGATTACCATATATATACATACATACATACACTCATGGCCAAAATTGTTGGCACCCCTGAAATTTTTCCAGAAAATCAAGTATTTCTCACAGAAAAGTATTGCATGAACACGTTTTGCTATACACATGTTTATTCTCTTTGTGTGTATTGGAACAAAACAAAAACAAGAGGAAAAGAAGCAAATTTGACGTAATGTCACACAAAACTCCAAAAATGGGCTGAACAAAATTATTGGCACCCTTTCAAATTTGTAGATAAATAAGATTGTGATGCTCCTTTAAACTCACCTGGGGCAAATAACAGGTGTGGGCATATGTATAATGTTTACATGTATGGGGAAATCATTGGATGAATGGGTTGGGTGAGTGGCGATTGTATTTGAAGTGGCTGGTAGTGGCCTAGTGGGTAAAAACACTTGTCTGTGAACTGGGTGTCCACAATGTCGTAGGTTCAAACCCTCCTGCTCTCTGCTATTGTGTCTTTGAGCGAGACACTTAACCCTCAGTTGCTCCAGGGGGACTGTCCCTGTAACTAATGACTGTAAATTGCTCTGAATAAGGGCACCTGGCAAATGCCGTTGAAGGGATGGGGATCATATATGTTGATTAGGGTCGGGGTGGGGTGGGGTGTGGTAATCTGGGGGTTTGGGCTTGATGGCAGAGTGTCGGCCCGGGCCAGTTTAACCGCTGTGTGTGTGTGTATATATATAATGTCTGCCCCTGTGGTGTCTCTGTTTTCTGACTGTGTCTTTGTTTACCCTGCCATGTGTCTGTCTGCCAGGTTTTCCTAGTCAGTATATATATCCCTGTGTTTCAGCCAGTCCTTCTGGACTCTCCATAAATGTCTTCTGTTGTCGGTGCCAGACCCTCAGCCAATGTCCCAGCTGTACCACCTTGTTTGTTCTTAATCAACCCTCTCGACTGTCTAGCATTTTTGTTAACCCTTGGACCCTCTGTGAGTGTATGTTTGTTTAATAAATTTGGACTTCGCATCCTACCTAAACCCCATCCCTGACAGAATGAGGTGCAGTAACGGACGAGCAGAAAAAACACAGCTCGTTTACACAAATCAGACTTAAGGGCACAGTAACAATGACATCCTTTTATTATTGTAGGGGGAAATATTCATAGAAAAATGAATTATGGCTGCACAAAAAAAACAAATTTCAAAAATGCAGGCTTTAGGCCCTTTAATATAAGTATGAAGGTCTGTATAGTTGAATCACCACTTTACCCAAATGGCAGGGCGTCCCTGCCTCAGATCATAAATCTCTTGTGTGTCTAAGTGCAGCGTGCGTCAAACAAACAGTCACTAATCAGGCCTGAGAGCTCTGGGCCATTAGTCTGTTATGTGAGCCAACTGGTTCTATTTTCCTTTCAGACAAAGAGGGGATAAGTCCATAAGCTTCAGTGTGGTGTGTGAGGGTGTCAAGAATGTGGGTTAAAACTCAGGCCAGACTGTGCCTTTATGCAACCATCTGAAATGACCATTCCTTTTGTCATAGGGCTTATATTGTGGAAAACCATTTTCCCTTTTTTAAAAAGTAAAAGAGTTTGACACTGTTTCAAAATGTACTTTTTGCCCCGCCCATTTATGCTTAGGGTATGTTTAAGCTTGGGCTGCAGCCAATAAGAGCAGAGTTCATTTACATGTATCAGCCTTAAAGACACATTAAGAAAAACAGGATTTTTATTTGTAAGGGAAAACAGAAAGGGATGGAGGGAAGAGACATGATGGATGCTCCCCAGTTTTCTCACCACCCTCTAAAAAGGACAACTAGCGAACGCGGCTCAACATGCTTGGAGGAGAACACTAACCGCTAATGCTGTTCCACTAGCCAAGAGATGTCCATGCTGGGGGTGGGAGGCCAAACCATGACTGAGAGTGCAGGGCTCTTGTGTTTAACACTTCAGTTTAATTCTTCAGAGTTTTTTTAACAGTTCTACCCATTGCGGTGTGCGTTTTTTGAAATAAATGACATTAAATACTGAACAAAAGGCGTGTAACCAAAACTACAGCTTGGCCGATTTGCTTGCCGGTGTTACTTTGTCACACGTCAACTATGCTCAATAGTGCACAGAATTTAAAGATTTGTTTAAGGTCAGGTTGAACCAGAGGGGGGCGCTGAAGGCACTGATCCGCAGTATTGTGGTTATTTTGACGGTTTGAAAAGAAATTTCAACAAGTCTAATGGCGTGTAAGGAGATCTTGGACACTGTGACATTACGCTCCTGTTGAAAATGCCCGTACACACTCACTATGGCAGCTGGTAGTTTAGTGGTTAAGGCATTCGCCCTGCGATCAGGAAGTTGTGGGTTCGGTTCCCAGGACTGCTAAGCACCTCTGAGGTACCCTGAGCAAGGTACATCCCCCTGCTCCCTGGGCGCTGTGCTCCTGGCTGCCCCCTGCTTCACTTGGTGAATGGGTTAAATGGATTAAATACAGAGGAACACTTTTGTACTGTTCACACAGTGTGCTGTGGTGTGTTCGCGTATGACAGAATGGTCACTTTCACTATAAGCAGATTTATGTAAGCAGAATATGGAGGATGAAGTGGTGTAGATTTGCACATTTTAAGTTATTCTTAGCAAGAATCAGTGAAACCCTGGTGCACTCTGATGTAACTCTCCCGTAGAGCTGGCTTTGGTATGCCAGTCGGACTCGTCTAGCGTCGGCACCAACATCAGAGGAGGCCTCCTCCAGCCCAGCGAAGGCGGCCTCAGGGCATTCGGAGCGGGGCGTGGGGAAGCAATTTCAAACGCGCCGCTGCATTCTCTTTCGATAAGCGCTCCCTCATCAGAATAATCGCTCTCAGCCTGGCCGTCCAGTGCTGAGTTCATCCACTTCTGCCCCAGGCATGACGGGGGAACCTCGGTGTGTGCAGAATAGCGATTTTTCACATCTTGCGTTGCTAACCTCTGGCACGCTGTGAACCTTTTAGCCTCAGGGATGGAGGGATCCTGCCAAACGAGCCTCAAAAATGCTGAAACCATAGGATTTTCAAAAAGGCGACAGAGATGCTATCAAATGCTTGGCTACAGTGAATAAATACATTGATCATGAAGTTATTGTTCTGTAATATTTGCTCAATTTTACCCTTAAATAATAATATAGAATATCAGTATACAGTCAATGTGTGTGTGTGTGTGTGTGTATATACATATAAGCAGTCTTATATATTATATAAGATATATATACTCATATATATACATATGTGTATATAAGTCATATATACATACAGAGTGTAGATATCATATGTACTCTTACAGTGAGTATCATATATCTGATACAGTCAGCAGTGAGTCTATATATCTTAAAAATCATATATAGCGAGTGTATATATCATATACTATTTGTGCTACCCACGACATTCTGACTGCAGGGGAACTCCCTTA
>JBBIGA010039040.1:0-13486 GCA_037576975.1 Alestes dentex
ATAATGCATTAATAATTAACAATTAGTTTAGCAGACTGTAATGTGAGAATTACACTATTTAATGCAAGGAGCACAAAACATTTATAACTGAACTGTAATTAAACTAAACTAAATATAGATTCATAACTGAACCCAAAACGCTGAAGTTGAGTCCAGTTTTTTAACGACACAGCCTTGACAATGTTCGGTCCATTGTCAGTAGTAATACAGACAAAGCGGTCCTCTCTAAGTCCCCCGGATGACAAAGCGTCTTTGAGCGCCATAGTGATAGTTTCTGCTGTATGTTCCTCCGGGAAAATGCAGTTTGCAAACATTTGCTCTGTAAATTCCATTCTCTGTCTATGAAATGAACAGTAAGACTAATGTACAGCTCCAATGCCCGACTTGACCACAAGTCTGCTGTACTGGCGAAGTAACTTATGTTTTTAGCGCAGCTTCTAGCTTCACCTGACATTCATCATAGAGCTCTGGAAGCGCAGTCTAAGAAAAATATTTTCGGCCAGGCATTTGAAACCTCGGGTCGACTACTTTAAAAAGTTTCCTAAAGCCTTCTTTTTCAACAAGACTCCCTGGAATCATATCTTTCACCAAGAAGTAAGTAACTGCGCTTGCAATGTCCCGATGCCTTATTGATTTTTTTACTATATGGAGTCATAGCGGCAAATGTTGACACAATTGACTGGTGTTTAGGAATAGCTTCAGTATTGGAGGACTTGCAAGCCACTTCACCCGAGGGTTCTTTTTGGCAATCGGCATGCTTGTTTGGATGATATTTTTGAAGGTGGTGAAACAGATTTGTTGTGTTACCAGACCTTGTTGGGACCTGTTGGCGGCATATTTTACAAACTGGCTTTATCTATGTTTTGTCCGTTCGAAGATAACTGAACCACTTCCATGCTTTCGTTGACTTGTGCCCTTTTTTTCAGTATTATCTCCTCATGAGCATTGAACACATTCTCCTCCGCCGCTTGACTCACTGGTGCAGCAGTGTTGCCCGACATCTTTTTTCTGAAACACACACACACACATTACTAATGTTTACAACATTGCCTCTTCAAGGGAGGATGGGCAAATTGCAATGTCGTCAGTGATTGGCTGTTGTGCTACCGTTCAGCAAACCTAACGTGCTGCTCGATTGACCATTGTGTTGTCTGTCTCAGCATATTCTCCAAAACTGAGCAAAGTTGTTTGATCGAATTTTATAGTCTGTGTGTATCATCGTGATTATCCTCATTTTTTAATCGATAAATGGAGATCGTTTTATCGGCCAGCACTAGATTCTGCTGGATTGGACAATTTTGAACCAGTTCTCAACTGGAACCGCTTCTTGATTATCACTCCACTCAGAGGCCACTTTAGGAATGAGACCAATCTGTACAAATTTCTTTGTAACATTTATTCTGGAATGGGCTTGTGGTGTGCACAGATAACATAATAGGCTTACCTTGATGACCTTCCCAGGTGTCAATTAAAATACTAAAATTACTGCTCAAGCATTCGCCATGGTGGGATGTCAGGGACAGAAGTAACAAGATAATTTGTTGACATTCAATAATACTTTTGATTAAAATCACTCAGTTTGTGCAAAATTCCATATTTAAGCAAAGTGAAATCATCATTACGTATTAGACACACGTATAACTTGGATAAAGTGGTTGTAAGCTGAGTTAAACAAATGACAAAAGGTTTCATTTTTTAAGTTTTAAGTTCAGTCAGAACTGTAGCCCCAAATGTTTCACAATACTTCAGATGATTACCATATATAAGTTTTTTCTTTGCCAAGTACTTTACTTTAGTAGGTGCCCTCCTGTGGCTCTAAGAATAACTACAGGTATGGAAATGAAATACAGCATACAATGCTCTGCTGTATGTGGATATCATGATCAGTTGATTTTCATTTGTCAGATGCTGCTACTTCTACTTCTACTTCTACTTCTTCTTCTTCTTCTTCTTCTTCTTCTTCTTCTTCTTCTTCTTCTTCTTCTTCTTCTTCTCCTTCTCCTTCTCCTTCTCCTTCTCCTTCTCCTTCTCCTTCTCCTTCTCCTTCTCCTTCTCCTTCTCCTCCTTCTTCCTTCTTCTTCAACTCTGTGTCATGCATCCATTGTTCTTTAATTAATGACGAACAAATTCAAATCATAAGTTCGTCTCACTCCACTCACATGATTAAAAAAGAATAATGATAGCTTGTAACAGTTCTGTGATAGGAAAATGGTGCAAGGGAAATCTTGAAACATGGAGTTACTTGCAATTTAACTTGCTAGCTAGTTTTGACAGTGTTATCTAACTAGATAAATCTAAATTCCATTAGCTAGCATTAACATTAGCTGATTAGCTGGTTCACATTAGGAATTTTATTTTAGGCTGCAAGATGACATTGTGACTGTAGGTTCCACTTTATCAACTATTGTAGCATATTTATGAATGGCTCATTATGCTGAGTAGCTAGCCACCTCAATGTTGCATGTTATTAGTGTAAAAAAACAAGGTTTAAATGGCAAGGTTAAAAATGCCAGTTTGGTCTCTTAATGAGCATGTTATTTATGATATTGGCTGGTAAAAGTTTTTTTTTTTTTTAGCTCACACAGTGTGCTTTGATTTTATCCCAAAAAATGACTAGTAAAAATGTACTGTCAACCAATTTGGCTGTAAACACATCAGCCATAAAATTTTAATTAGTACACCTCTAGTGACCAGTGCCAGCTTTGGTTAAAGCCTTTTCTTTCATAGCTGACTAAGTTTCTCAGGAAAGTAAATTAAAGAGAAAGAATTTGAAGTTGTCTGTTCATAGTTAATCTGGGCTAATTTATTTGATGACTTGCACTTCAAGGTTAAATCCTAGTATTTCACTTAAAATCCTACACAATATTTTACATATATAATTAAGAATGAATGTGAGGGCATTTATTTTTATTAGAATTAGACTGAAGCCGGTTCCAAATTGTAGCCAGTTCATTTCCAGTGCACCCGGAGAGTCTTTTGTGGTTTGACGTTTCTAGGAAACAATGTGTGTGTTCACCCTCTTTACTGTGGTTGGGCTGTTGAAGTAGTGATTTGTATGCATTCTTTAGCACGCATCTGAGTTAGATTCAGAGACAATAATGTGTCTGATAGGTCTTGTAATTACCAGTAATTACCATTATGTTTTGTAATATTGTTGTGTGAAATTATGTGAAAGCCTTTCATTCTTTTTCTTGCTCTTTGGCTTTAAAAAGTTAATTTCATTGGAATCAGATGAATATTACATTCTGAAATTCTGATTTTGCATGTCTGTGACCATAAAGCTTATACGCACTCATATGCAGTGTTTTACATAAGTAATCAAGAATTAGTGTGAGGGCATTTTTTTATTACAATTAGACAGAAGCCAATGCCAAATGGTAGCCAGTTCATTCCCAGTGCAGCTAGAGAGTCTTCAAGTGATGGAGTGTTGGAGAGTTTGTCTTATGTGTTTAGTAGTTCAGCAGTGTCATTGCTGCAGTTCTGGGTACATAACTATTCTGATATTTTTTTTTTGCTACAAGATCTTAAATACTGAGTATACAGTTTGAACTCTATGTGTATATTCTCAGAAGGGTTACTGCTAAAAGTGGCTTTGAATCAGAGTAGATGATTGGTTTTAGGGGTGACTAGTGAAACCCAAAGTCACTTTATAATTTCACAACCCCCCACACACACACCACCCACTCACTCGCACACACAAGAAAGTTTGTGACTAGATAATGTTTATCATTTATCAATTACTGGTTTGAAAAATGTTTTCAAAAATTTGGTTGAATTAATATACATTTTTAAAGCAGTTTAAAAGGGGTCTAGTTTTACCCCAGGTGACACTCTCATGTATTAATGTGGATAATGTCTGTTTATGTGTTCTCTATAGTTATGTTTCAGTTTAAAGATTTTTTTTTTTTTAGTGCTTCAAAAGGTTTGTTGTGTGGCGCCAGGCCAAGACGCCCACGGCTGCCTAAAGCATGCATTCCTCAGCCGACGCTGTCCAAGGTGCTGAAGCGGATGGGAATCGCCGCTGTAGAAGCCCTAGAGGAGACACAACCCTTCATCACCACTGTTTTGGACTGGTAAGAAGAAATTGGGGCAGGAGGGGCACTGTAACAAGACGCACCCATGAATGAGAAGTGTGCACCCTGTATAAGGGGCCGCCCATGCTAGGACCCAGAAGCCCTAAACCCTGGCTGGTGTGGGTGCACCATTCACACAAACCCTAAGTGCTGAGGGAGGAAGACTACAGTGCGAGAGACAGCCCCCACTGCGCTGCTCGCTCACACCCGGTAATCTCTCATCTGTTCTCTTCCAACAGGTGGCTAACGATGGTGTGCCGTGATGCGCACCTGCCCCATGGACTAGGCTCCCCGCTACCTATTTCTTAAAGAGGAATGGCTTACTGTATTACTGATGCAACTGCCGCAGTGAGCTGGTTCACCTTCTGGTCCTCCCCCACTCAAAAGTGGATACGGTGCTGCACCTGGCCCCCAGTCACCCCCTCGGAGGCCACCCTGGGTTTCAAAATACACTAGAGAAGCTGAGGGACCGGTTTCACTGGCTAGGGATGAAGGTGGATGTGCAGTGCTTCTGTCAGTGCTGTCCCCAGTGTCAGGGGACCTCATCCATGAAACTGGCCCCTGTGCCCCCGATCCCTTTGCCGACTATTGAGGTGCCCTTCAAGTGGGTGGTGATGGATCTCGTCGGACCGCTGCCGAAGTCCACCCGGTGTCACGAATACATCTTGGTCATCATAGAGTATGCCACACGCTTTCCCGAAGCGGTCCACCTGCGTAAGGCAACCTCCAAGAATATAACAAAGGAGCTGCTTCTGCTATTTAGCTGAGTGTGGATCCCAAATGATATTATATCCAACCAAGGGACCCTTTTTATGTCAAAATTAACGGTGGATTTATGGTGGCTGCTCCAGATTAAACACCTGCGGACCTCCATGTTCCACCCACAGACAGACAGCTTGGTGGAGCGTTTCAACCAAACATTGAAGCAAATGCTGAAAAAAGTAATGCATGAGGAGGGGAGGAACTGGGACCTCCTTCTCCTGTATGTGCTGGTTCGGGAAGCTCAATATGAATATCCTATTCCACATACAGAAATGGTATACTATATATAAGTAACACAGCTGAGTGAAAAACTACTGACACAAATGGTAGTGTGGAGTAAGCTATCAGTAAGTCAGTAGTAATATTAAGTAATGTAAAAGTAATAATATTGCACATGAAGACTATTGCGCATAAGATATTGCAAGTAATTAAGTGATTTAGCACCCATTTAGAAAATATCACATGATAGGCTATTGCACATTATGATAATGTTTTAGCATTCAACATTGCACAGTATTGGACATGGTATACTGTTGCTCATCATAGCAAAATAATGCACATAGTCCTTAACACAATGATAGTTTTTAACCCAGTAATAAAATATTCAACAAGAAGCAGCAGGCTATTGCACATATTTTTGTGTGGATGTGTGACAGAGGGAGGAGTTGTAAGGTCTGATGGCGGTGGGAAAGAAGGATTTTCTGTGGCATTCAGTGGAGCACTTTAAGCTAGTGAGTCTGTGCCTAAAAGTACTTCTCAGTTCGTTCACCACACTGTGGAGTGGGTAATCTACATTGTCCATGATGGACTGAAGTATAGACAATGTTCTCCTTTCAGCCACAGTTTCCACATTGTCCAGTTCCTCACCTACCACTGAGCCATGTTTCAGTCTCATGTCTGCCACTTTCTGCCACCCCAGCACACCACAGCATAGAAAATGGCACTGGCCACAACACACTCAAAGAACATCTGCAACATGGTGTTGCAGACTCTAAAAAATCAGAGTCTACATAGGAAGTACAGCCGACTTTGACCCCTCTTGTACTTCGCCAGAGAGTTTTTTCACTGTAGTCGCACGTCGCACGTATCAGTCAGATAATCCAAAATCCATGCAACTAGGGGAGCATGAACCCGCATAGCAGACAGCTTGCTCCCTAGCCAGAATGGTGTTGAAGGCACTGGAGAAGTCGAAGAATGTAATCCTCAGGGATGCACTTGGCTTGTCAAGATGGCTGTAGGCACGGTGTCGCAGGTAGATGATGGCATCATCCACTCCAATCTTGGCCTGGTAGGCGAACTGGAGGGAATCTTGCACTGGCATAATCAGGGGGCTGAGGTTGTCCAGGACCAGTCTCTTGAAGACCCTCATGCTGTGTGAAGTGTGTGCAACTGGCCTGTAGTCCGAAGGTGCACTGTGTCACCTTCTTTGGTACAGGATCCAGACACGATGTTTCCCACAGCACAAGTACTTTCTTAGTACTGAGGCTCAAGCTGAAGATCCTCAGCAGTACTCCACATAGCTGAGAGGTGCACAGCTTGAGTACTTGTGGGCTTAAGCTATCTGGGCCTGGCGCCTTGGCAGGATGGAGTCTGCGTAGTTCTCTCCTCACTTGGTCCTCGGTGATGGTGATGGATGGTTTATGGGTGTCAGAGTCCGTGGCAGGAAGGGGGTGGTGGTGGTGGCTCTGGCTGGTATGATGGTGGGAGAAGGAGAAGGAGAGAGGTACGTCGGAGAGCTGCAGTTTGGCATGATACTGGTTGAGGGAGCGGGTGCGCTGGGTGCAGTGAGGGCTGTGCTGGAGGGGTGCTACACCCCTTTTATTTTAATTACACTTTTTAATCATTTGGGAACTGAAGAAACAAATTATTTAGAATTTTGTTTGAATTTTTGTCCATACTTGCTGTAGACAAGACTTGAGCTGCTCAACAGTCGGTCATCTCTATTGTCTGATTCTCCCCTTTGTAAAGCGCCAGACATTTTAAATTAGAGACTGGACTGTAGGTAGGCCAGTCTCTTATTATCTTATACAGCCCAGTCTCCAAGCAACGCTTTTTGCAGAACGAGGCCTGGCATTGTCCTGCTGTAATATACACGGAGTTCCTGGGATAAGATGTTGTTTTTATGCGAGCATATACACTACTCACAAAGATATTTGGCTTTTGCGTGAAATTTATGGAAAACGTTAAAAGTTTACACTACAGTGATATCATGAAAGTAGGGCATTTAAGTAGAAGCATGCTATGTGATTTCCTCATCTCAAACAATTTATTGAAACAAAAGCAGTATACCACAACAAAAATGTGTCAATAACATGTCATGTGCCCTTGAGCATTAATTACAGCTTGACAACGATGTATCATGCTGTTCACAAGGTGATTTATTGGCTGCTGAGTCATGGCATCCCACTCTTCTTGAAGGGCGGCCCTCAGGTCATTGAGGTTGTGCGGTACAAGCCTTTACATGGCGACTCCGCTGATCCCATAGGTTTTCTATGGGATTCATGTTTGGAGAAAGTGCAGGCCACTCCATTCGAGATACCCCAGTCTACAGCAGCCGTTCCCTAATGATGTGACCGCGATGAGCTGGAGCATTGTCATCTATGAAGATGAAATTAGGCCTGTGTTGTTCAGGCAGGGGCACAATGACTGGATTAATGATGTTATTTAGGTAGTATGGGCTTGTCACTGTACCATTCACAAAGTGTAGGGCAGTTCTGTATTAAACAGTAATTCTGATTGAACCAAGAAATGTATTGGTTGATTCATGAATCAAACACCTGTTGTGAATTTTGCCGTTAAGCTCCTTGTCAGAGAACAGCAAGTTGTGTAAAAAGTACTGAAACATTGAACAGTTGGACATGTGCATTCAAATGTTTAGGGATGGTCACATTAAGTTTACCTGTAAAGGTTATAGTGCATGTTAGGTTCATCCTCACATTTCACCCGAAAGCCGAAGATCCCTAACTTTTTCTGAGTAATGTATGTGTCTAAAATTCCAATGTAAGCCTCTGCATCAGTGGTGCCTTCACATATATACAGATGCCATGGGTGCTGATGCACACACATACCATCACATATGCTGGTTTTTGCACCTTCAGTTGATAACAGTCTGGATAGTTATTTCTTTCATGTGTAGAATCTGGCGTTTCTCCCCAAAACAAGCTGAAATGTGGAGTCATCTGACCTTTCGGTCCATCTCAGGCCCAGAGAACTCGCTGAGGTGTCTGAATCTTTTTACAATGTTAACTGTAAATGGTGACAAACATTTTTAAATAAGAACTGGGTGCACAAGTTTTAATTTATTTAGGGTGGTCTCTAATCAACACAGGGTCAAAATTATACATACAGGCTCAAATATACACACATCCCAACTAAATCCTTTTTTAACTGATGCTGAAGATTCTAGAATGTCTTAACTTGACAAAGCCAAACCCTATTAAATTCTCATTAGTGATCACGATTTCTCTTTGCCAGCATAAAGAGGATGTGTTTGACTGCCTTCATTGGATTGACCTATACTCAGAACAATTGGAAAGGCCAAGGAACTCAGTGCAGATCTAAGAATGAGAACTGTGGATTTACAAAAGTCATCTTTAAACAACTGCAGATTCCAAGATTTTCAGTTGAAAAAACTGTGCGTAAGTACAAGTTATTCAGATGTGTAACCACTTTGCCAAGGCCTGGAAGAAGACCCAGACTGTCACCCTCAGATGAAAGAAAACTGGTTAGCATGTTCAAGACTCAAGCCTGCCATGAACTGGAAGCCGCTGGAACATCAGTGTCACTGTCCACAGTGAAGCAAGTTTTACATCGCCATAGACTGAGAGGGTGCTGACCAAGAAAGAAGCCCGACAAGAAGTATGTTTGTACTAGCTGTCAAACACTGTGGGGTAGTATCATGTTTTGGGGCTGTTTCGCTGCCAGTGGCGCTGGTGCCTTGCACAAATTGGATGGAATAATGAAGAAGGAGGGCTACCTCCAAATTCTTCAACTTCACTTCAAATCAACAGCTAGACGGTTTAAACTTGGACACAATTGGGTGTTCCAAAATGATAATGATCCTAAACACACCTCGAAACTGGTTTTGGAATGGATAAAGCAGGCTAACAATAAGCTTTTGGAATGGCCTTCTCAAAGCCGGGACCTCCACCCTACTGAAAATGTATGGAATGTGCTCAAAAGCAAGGTTCGTGCTAGGAAACTAACCAGTTTAAATGAACTGTACCAATACCGCCAAGAGGAGTGGTCAAATATCTAGCCAGAATTATACCAGAAGCTTGTTGATGGTTAGCAACCCGCTAACCCTGCATCAGTGGTCATTTCCAGGTCATGAAGTTGATTGTTATGAAACAGTGTATTAAACAAGAACTTACTGACTTGTATTGAGTGGGTGTGATAGGATCAATCAAATGCAAGTATAGTCTTTTTGCTATTTGTTGTGCAAAATGACCAGTGAACTACTGTGTCTTCTGAGTTTTTAAATGTATTGTTGGTAATGGGAAGACAGTAGTAAATGGGGAAAAAGTATGTTTTCTTTAGGGACTATTTTGCATGTAATGGGGTGATGGTGGCGGCCTAGTGGCTAGGATACTTACCTCTGGATCAAGAGGTCTTGGGTTTGAATCCTACCTTCAGCATACCACTATTGGGTTCCTGAGCAAGACCCTTAACCCCAAGTTGCTCCAGGGAGACTGTCCCCTGTAGTTAGGGAATGGAAGTCGCTTTGGATAAAAGCGTCTACTAAATGCTGTAAATGCTCTGCATATACCTCCCCCCCATGAATAGATCTTAAAAATGTGTTTTAGGCCCAAACTTGGCTGAGACACTCTCGAAACAACAGGGGGGAAATATGATGGTGAATGCATGATGAGTTCCGTGTTGGGCTGGCCTTAAATGCGGACAGATAGAGTTATATGTAAAAATATTCTTTATGAATTATGAAGTGGCACATTTTTTTATGTATAACACACATCTCTTGAACTGGAATATAGACCTAAAGACTAAAAATGGATTGAATGTTGTTCATTGAAACGTATTGAAATTGCAATTGCAGTTTTGTCAGAAAATTTGCAATTAAATATTTTCCTTAGATCATTCATGTTAAGCTACATGGTGAAGTGGCAAATGAATGGAAGTACAAGGTAGGTACAAGTGGACAGTGAGTGTATTTACTGGTGTTCTTCATCTTGTAATTTTTAGATTGAACTGCGATCAGCATCGACTCAAAATAGTGACTTTAATGGAGACGGAAAACAACTCTTTAACTCCTAATGGAAGTCAAGTCATGTAGGTTATCATTGTTTCAGAAATGTACACAGTACTCTGTGAAATGAAGCAATGTTCCTCCAGGATCTTGGTGCAACATAGAGAACAGAAATACCTCAACAGTACATACGTGCAGGTAATACACAGAGAACAAAGAGAGCAAGAGAGAGAATGCAAGAAAAACACGAGCAATACAATATTACTGGACAAGACAACATGCAGTGCAGTCAACAAACATGCAGTGCTAGTTTTGGATGAATACAGTATAAAATAATATGTATTCCAGCAGCAGAATGTAAAAAGATATTGATGTAAAAAGATTATTTCTATTTTACCATGACTGCATCCGCTGCTGGTGTTAATCTTGCTGTATTTAAGTCAGGGTATTTTTTGTAGCTTGCTAATACATTCATTTTGCAGTGGATGTGGTTTAGATATGCACTGATGAGTGTTTGGTTGTATTTTTGTTTCAGCCTCAGTGACACTGTCCACAGAAGTTCACAGACTGTCACATGTATACTGCATGAAAATATCATCACAGCTTTCAGAATTGGTGATGATCAAAATACATTTTTTTGACTGCACCGTCTGGTAGTTGGTAGTTGGAGTTCACCTCCAGCCCAAAACCACCAGTGTGAATTTGTCTGAGATAACTAGGCATAAATACAAAATTTCTACAAATTGCTATGTAACGACTAAAAACGTGGGCACACTACATTTAGGATGGTTTCATTTCTGTTGCATCCCTTTATCAATGGCTGTGGCTACATCATGATTAAAATCTTACCTCTCACACAGAATTTAAATATTCATTTAAATATCTGGATATTCATTAAGCTAAATACCTGTAGCAGTTGTCCTCTGTGCATGTCATTGAATCTTTCAGGGAGAATTTAATCAAAAGTGAGTTCATTTTCTCCTTGCCAGTCAGATGGCCCTGTCTGCCAAACAAGGTTATAGTTCAGATTTGTCTTGCAGAGCTAGCAGTGGAACTGGTTGCATCTCAATTGGTTCCACTCAAATAAAAGACTTTGGCTGTGTTTTGGCATAAATGATTTCTTGATGATCCCCCTGGCAGTACACTACTGTTTTTCCACCACTGTATTTCAGACACCATCCACAAAGACTGGCATTTTCTTGTCCTAGCTGCCCATGAAAGAGCATTTTCATGTTTTTTTGTTCCGACAGACTAAATGCTCTTGTTTACTTGGCCTTGAAAGAGTGAGAATGTGAGTATGAGAGTATTTTTTCAGTGTCTGAGAATATAATGAAATGTAATGTTTAGTACCTGATTCTACATTGAAACCCCAGACTTAATATGTATAATTTATTGTGAAGTACTGTAGCATAGGGCTGTAGAGGAATGTGAATAGTGGTAAATAGAGCTACTGGCTTTAGCTTAACAAGGCCGCTCTCTGTTCCTTCGCCTTTCCTTTTGAATAATTCATCACTTCTACATGCAGTCATTTATCCGGGCTGAAAAGTAGCATTGAGCAATAATTAAACCAGTCTTTTTTATAGTACACATAATAAACCAACTCAAAACCTGGTGTGCTCAGGATTTCAAAATAAAAGACCCAAGCCAAAAAGAACAGCAAAAGAGCGGCCTCTAGCGGCTGCTGACGGGACGTGACACATAGCTGTGGAGTTGAAACAATGAAAATGTAATGATTTATAGTGACCAAAATCAAGGTTATAAAAATGAATGCAGTATTATTAAAATGCGCTGAAACTGTTTAAAAGGTACTGATACACAAACACTTTCAAATGTGCAGTGGGCTAATGGATTCTGGAAACGCAATTCATACAGAAGCAGAGCAATGTGGAGGGGTGTAGTGCTATTAGAAGTGCTGGAACCCTGGGGAAAGGAGAGATGCGGAAGAACACCAAGGTTAAAGCCACTAACCAAGGTTAGTAGTAGTAGTAGTAGTCCTATAATTGTTATTGTTACTAAATACCCACATCAAAAGAAAGTGATAGGCTAACCTATATCTATTCTTTATGTTGAAATTAATTAACAATAATCTGCTATGTCTTTTATAGGTGAAATTACTTTACCAGGCTGCAAAACTACACTAAAATAAAGTGCAGATATTTGTTTTTAAATGCAAAAGTTAAGCTACCAGATCCATCATTCCCATACATGGCTCTATTTGCTCAAATGATCTTGTAAGGAAGACATGCATTTCGGAGTGGCAATGCAAAGAATGTGTTATTCAAATCGAAGGCAAGGAGAACTCAAGTCAGCTTAGGCATGTTGTTTTCTAAATAGTTTATAAAAAACAACGTACAACCAGAAACAAATGCAGTTGCAGAAACAATGCAGCTAAGGGCTAAATTATTTAATATTAAAGTATTTTGTTTACCGCCTGAGATACACAAAAATGTTAGCTGGTGGAGAAGCCGATTGCTGCCATCTCTGTTTTCTGGAGAACCAGGCATAAAAGAAAGTGTCAAATATTGTTGATGTACATTACGGTGGGTTTGGAGGGATTACTGACCATACTTGCCAGATTTTGTGACCACGCTCCCAGAACAGAATTTCGCAGTAGAACTTTGCAGCATGTTCACTGTGTGGTAGCCTAAAAAGCTGGAAAATCTCCAGTGCCGTCACTCTGCCATGTTTTCACTGACATAAAATAAAACAACATTGAATTCTGCACCTGTTGCTGATTTGGTTGATGATGAACAGTATTTAATGTGAGTTTTTCTAAGAGTGGTATTAAACCACAGTTTTAATCATTTGAAACTGTCTGGACTTTTACCATTGTTTACCATGAAATTGGTAACTGTTTCAACCCCACATACCCCACATGCTTAGTACTTTTACATTTTATCCATCCGGTTTTATGTGCGTACCTCTGAAGCAGAGATCATTAACCATGTAACCTCTAGGGCACACTTCTGCTGGGTTGTTTATGTTTGTGCTTAGCAGCGGAGGCTCATTCCGTTCAGGTGCGTCTGATTGCCTTGCTAACCGTGGTGCCCAAACATAAACAACCCAGCACGAGGATGAGGGGTGTGGCGGACGACGCCCGGACGTCACAAAAGCAAAAAAAAAAATAGTAGTGAGTTTCTGCGAACAATTATTAGTTCGGTTCTCAGAAAAAGTCTGTGAGAGACTCAAGCTGCGGCTGCTGAACTGCGAATAACGCGGGGGTTACGTTCCAAGAGCACCCGCATATAGTTAAAAAGGTGGTGTTGTGATGTGGTTAAAAAACTGCCTAAAACCCTAAATATGCCCCCAAATATGCTCTCAAAACACTTTAATTTCATTTTTCATTAAGAAATATATAAGCAGGTAAATATAGTAATAAATGAATTTAATTTACAGTAATAAAAATACAGGGCTTTAAGAAGAACAAAATGAAAAACACGAGAACACT
>JBBIGA010039059.1:0-13486 GCA_037576975.1 Alestes dentex
ATGATGTAGTGAGTTACCAATGGTGTTCCTAGTGACTGTGGCTCCAACTGCCTTCAGATCATTAACAAGCTCCTCCCGTGCAGTTCTGGGCCGATCCCTCACCTTTCTCATGATCGTCCTCACCACATGATGCAAGATACGGCTTGGAGCTCCAGACTGAGGGCAAGTGATGGTTATGTTATATTTCTTCCACTTCCATTTTCGAAGAATCGCACCAACAGTTATCACCTTCTCTCCAAGCTTCTTGCTGATGGTCTTGTAACCCATTCTGTAATGGATAGATTGATTGTAATCTGTGTGCAACATGGGCACACAGTCAGTCTGTGGGAGCCAGAAGTCTGGCTGGGTTTTAGGGGATCAAATACTTATTTCACTCAATGACATTCAAATCAATTTATAACTTTTATGTTTATTTTTTCTTGATTTTTGGTTGATATTCTGTCTCTCGCCATAAAAATGAAACTACTTCATGAATTAGAGACTGTTCATTTTTGGGGGAGATATATATACATATATATATATATTTTTTGTTTGTTTGATTGTTTGTTTTGTTTTTGTTTTTGTTTTTGTTTACTCCAGCACACCTTGCTTGTTCCATCATCAAACCTGTGCTGGCGTTCCATCAGCAAAGTTGTTGTCTATTGATTTGATTTTTGATGTCAGAATTGGGGCATTCAAAAAGTTGTCTTTTTTCCCATCAATCAATTAATCATATAAATCATGGATGTTATGCTTTAAAACCACGGCCATTTATTTTTTTAAATAAGACACAAATAAGACAAATTTTTCCAGTGATTTAATTTTAGACCCCTGCTTTAGAAGAGCCAGGGGTCTAAAATGAAATCATTCAAAAAGTTATGTTTTTAATAAATAGATAGACAGACAGATAGATACATAGATAGATAGACAGATTGATAAATCTGCAAAATGATAATGCTGATAGACGTTATGCTGAAAAAAGGACAATGCTCTGGAATTTTTCTCCACGTTTGCAAGGTTGTAATTTCCTCAGTAAGCCTGATGCTCGTGTACAAATCATTTTATTTATTTATTCATTTGTACTGTTGCAACTGTTGAAATCCCATGACCTTTAGTAACCTCTGAGACACCGGAAGAGTATGATTCAGTGTGTTTGTGCTGCAGAGTATTTGTCCTGGTTTAAGACACTGGCGGCTCTTTGGCCTTGTTAAGATAATTAACAAATTCATTTGGACTCTCTGGCGCTTTGCCTTCGGATACAAGAGCGACGTGCTCCGCGGGCATTTCGCTTTTGTCGCAGGTTGTTTTTATATGGCTTGTTGACATTTGTCATCTTCCTCCATGCAGCACGTCTGTCACCGAATGCGTTAAGCTAATGAGAATGAATAAGCTTGCAAATTATTCACCAACTACGTGACTTCCAAATGCCAAAATATGTAAATAGTGAGTGCACGGTGCATATGCTGGTGTTCTGGGTTTGTTATATTGCTTAGTACACTTGGGGGATTTGCTGTTTGTGGTACCTGACTGTATTGTTTTATTCTTATTATCATTTTGCATATATTCCCATGTTTATTACTGTCACCCTCTTTCAGGCTCTCATGCACACACACACACACACACACACACACACACACACACACACAACACACACACACACACACACACAACACACACACACACACACACACGCATGCACAAACACACAACCTTGCCAGGAATTCTCTGAACTGGTACAGACTTCCCGTCATGAATGCTAATAGGAGAAGATTCGAGCCTGAACTTTTTTTGTACAACTTCCATAACTCCATTCTCACCATGGAAAAGTTCAAAATGCCTGAACTAGTGGAAGTGCATTGTAAGTTCAGACTCGGAGAAGCTAGTGGTTTATTCACTTGGCTTATGCTAGGCCTTTGATCTCAGCATACTGAAAAAGCGTGATATATTATACATACGCACATCAGCCATAACATTAAAACCACCTACCTAATATTGAACAGGGTCCCCCTGGAGTCACCAAAACAGCTCTTACTTGTCAAGGCATGAACCTCTGAAGGTGTGTTGTGGCATCTCGCAGCAGATTCTGCGACTGGCTAAGAGAGATAGGTGTCGGGACAAACAGCTCCCTGTATTGGGGTCTGCATAACTGCAGACTATTCAAATAGCCCATGCTGATGTCTGTCCTCCACTGGGTGCACATACAGTGGGCATGTGAGCATCAGTACTGGAACATGGAGCAATGGAAGAAGGTGGCCTGATTTGATTAATCATATTTACATCATGTGGATAGTCAGGTGTGTGCATCATTTAAAAGGGAACAAGATGGTACCAGGATACACTGTGGGAAGAAGTCAAGCTGGTGGAGGCAGTGTGATGCTCTGGGCAATGATCTGATGGGAAACCTTGAGTCCTGTCTTCATGTAAAGGGGCTTTTGGCTGATGCTCTTATCCCAAGCGACTTACAATCATTAGTTACAGGGGCAGTCCACCTGGAGACACTGAGGGTTAAATGGACACAATGGTAAAAAGTGCAGGGGTTTGAACCTACGACTTTGTGGGCATTGGCTTTACAGGCAAGTGTTTTACCCACATCGTGTGGAAGTTACTTTGATATGTTCCAACACTGTTGCAGACCAAGTACCCTCCTTTCTGGTAACGGTATTGCCCAATAGCAGTGGCTTCTTTCAGCAGGATATTCGGCTACAACAATGTTCAGGAACTGTTTGAGGAACATGACAAAGAGTTCAAGGTAACTGACTTAGAATTTCCCATTCAATCGACCATCTGTGGGATGTGCTGGACAAACTAGTCCAATCAAATGGAGACCCCACCTTGCAACTACCTTACATCTACACACCTTCATACACAACATCGTACGTCCACACACCTTCATACACACCATTGTACATCTACACACATGTACCCAAGTTTAGCAGATCCATGCCACACAGTGCGATTTGCAATGATCTTATGAGATCTATAGAAGCCTTTGAGCTGACTGGGGGTTTAGCAAGTATTCTGTAAATTTATCTAACATTGCAAGAGTTGCTATGAGGGAATTTGTGGGTGGAGCCTGTTTGGGTCAGTGCCCTCTCATTTGCTTTTTTGCTTATTAACGTTTTAAAACTTTCCTTATCTGTGTCTGTGGTTCATCGAGAAAGTTTGGGGTGAACATTTTCACCGGATTTATGCTTTATAACTCTCCTCCATAACCACAGAAAAGTTACAAAGTGCCTGAGCTGTAAGTGCACTGCAAGTTCAGACATGGAGCAGCCGGCTATTTCTTCACTCTGCCCATGCTAGATCTTCTGCATATTGCAAAAGCGGAACACGTCTGCAGCTCACGGGGCATTAAGCTGCTCATAAGCAGAGCAGGATGGGTCCCAGGGTGCTCTGAACTTCACTGATCTCCCATTCCCATCCTGGCTATCATTTTCCGTGCATGGAGAGCAACCCCACAATGCTCCAAATCAAAGAGGGAGATGGACACCCACAGCTTCGTCTCTCCAACTTCCAAAATGTGCTCTCATTTCTTGCCTATAAAGAATTGGCCAGACACAGTCAAATCATGCACAAAGGCCTTCACAGCGAAAGTAGACTGGACCTTCAATTCTGTGTGATCTCAATACAGCTGTATCACACAGCGCTATCTCATCTCAATATGAGCGTATGGAGGCCCTTCACAGCAGAATCTAAATGAGGCTACTGCCTCTGCTTTCATGACAGTGGAAAAGTGTGTGTGTGTGTGTGTGTGTGCCTGTCCTGCATGAAAGATCCAAACAGGCTACTGAAATGAAGCCTGAGATACCACATATGTGGATTTCATGATCAATCCCACCTTATTTATATATTGTCAAAAACATATTAACATCTTTATCTTTGTTGCTTTAACTGAGTAGGTGGCATGGGTATATGTCACCATTGGTCATAGTAAAGTGGAACAAAATTTGGAAATGGCCTTCTGTGTGTGTGTCTGTGTGTGTGTGTGTGTGTGTGAACTGTATCATACAAATAGCATGCTGCCTTTATTATTGGATGCACTACAATAGTTAGAATATGCAATATTCAGAACACGATTCAAATTGCTAGGGAAACACAATTTTCAGTCATTAATAATAATACTTATAAGCTTTAGTCATAAATATAATAATAAGAGTAATACAAATAATCAAACATCACTAATAATGATAGTTATTTGGCTCATAATTGTAAAAGGTAACAATAATAATAATAATAATAATAATAATAATAATAATAATAATAAACATCATCATCCACCGTATATCAGAGAACACTAGTGTTGGAAATATTAGTATTAACAATAGTATAAATATCATTGATATTTTTCATTAGAGTAATGAGAGAGGCAACGCATGCATATATATTTTTGCTTGATTAAAATAGTACTTTGCGAAGGAATTATGTTACTGAAATCAGGAAAGTGAAGGCTTAAATGGTGACAGCTTAGTGAAACTGTGCTCTTATGAGGACACAATTACTCTTTACACACATTAATTCACATTTATATGCCTCTTTTCTGATTCATTTACAACTTTAGATGTGGGGCTAAATGCTCTTGCATAAAAATGATAACCATGTTCTCTCCGTAGCAGGGTGTAAATTATGTAATTATGTCACTTCAAATATTAGCATGTTGCTAACGCAACACAGCCAGTGGATGTTAATTCAGTTAGTGACGATACATGTTATTGTTACAGAGGTAATTGAGTGAACAAAATCTACCTAAAAGTGTTGATATGGTCATTGTAAAATAAAGATAATAAAGAACACTGCCCACTATATACAATGATAGGAAAGTTTTTGCCATCCTTTAGTAGTTCGTCTATAGCTGCTTGGAAAAAAGCATGCATAAACTGACCTGGATTTGTCTGGGGGAAGAAGTATTTATTATGGTAATTATAAATCATCCATCAATCCATCCGTCCATCTATTTATCCATCCATCCATCCTTCAATTAACTGAGCCGCTCATGCCAAGAAGGGCCGTTGGGTGGGGGAGGGGGGGGGGTTTTGCTGGAGCCTATCCCAGCACTCATAGGGCAAAATGCTCAGAAACACCCTGGAGAGGCTGCGAGTCCATCACAGGGCAGATACACACATACACACACACACACACACACACACACACACCTGAAGGCAATTTAGCATCTCCATCTTCAAGTCTTTGGAGGAAACTGAAAGGGGAGAACACACAAAACCCCTTAAATCTTTGAACACGAGTGGTACAGGACTGTGCAAGGAATTGTAAATTGTCATCATACGGCAAAACCACTCCTTATATGGACGTTCCCCTGGTTTCTGTTGATGCTCAAAGTGTCAAATGTCATGCTGAGCTTTGTTTGGTGTTCCTATATGAATAGAACCAAAGTTATAAAAAAAAAAGATGTAACAATAATAACCACTAGTGGGGTTTTAAAAATGGCATCATAGCCGGGGGGGGGGGGGTCAAGAGAGTGGCCGAGCGGCTGAGCAGCAGTTGAACAACTGATGAGGATAAGAGACTGTTCTGAGGGTTAAATCATTTATTAGTGAATTTATACATATTATAATTAATCTAATTATCATACTACAACAGTGGCAAGCCCTCTCACAGCAATTTTATCAGGAGTGCTTTGTTGCAGGCCTATGAGTACTGCTTACCTGGGATAATAAAGTTAATGTCCTCTTATGGCTTATTGGTTTGTCCTATTTATTGTAATAACTTACATCACAATACATTGCTTTGTGAATGAGTATTAGTATAAGAACATTCATTAAAATTGAAAATAAAAAAGATCTTTCGATTATTATTGCGGGCCTTTCAATTCCAATGTTCTATATTTATTTCTCCAAAACAACTTAAATTTTGGTTGATTTGAATTGGTTTGTCTGACAGCATTCATCCTGTGTCTGCGATTATCGTGGGATCATCGTAGACTCGCTCCTCTTCTTCATGACTCCTGTTCCAAATGATGACCGATAAAGTACTGGCTCAGATACCCAAGAAATCAAAGCAGATGAGCACCAGGGTCTTTGGTTATCACGAGTTATCCCTCAGTTAGTTGACTTCGACCAAATCTGTCATTCTTATAACTGAAACGATGAGCTTGGACGCTGATATTTCCGACGTCGCTGCCAGAGCTCTGTCACAGGTCTGGAAAGAATACACGAACCAACTCTTCTCACCAGCTGAGCATCAGCAGAGTCTAATACAGAGACAAATATGACTGGCTCAAAGAGGCTGAAGGCTGAACGTTTGGGAAAGAGCGCTGTGTCTGTCCATCAGCTGCAGCTAAATCCCGCGTGGCTGTTATAGTCTCTCCCCGATGCCGTGAGTGCAGTGGAAACTGGAGCTAATGGAGGTGATCTGCGTGTTCGGAAATCGTAAAATCGGTCTGTAGCTTAAGTGTCTGAAGTGTATACTCTAATGGACAATGTCAGGGTTCCCAAATCTGCAATGAAATCAGAGGGCAACACTGGGAATTATTACAGAGGAACATACATAACACCTGTGTAGCTAAAAGTGTGTGATATGCTTTAATTTCTTTGTTGGTTTTACAGATATGCTAATCACAGTGAATAATAATAATAAACATGTTATTTAAACAACACTTTAGATCAGCAGTAAGTTTTTTCACATTAATATTAGTAAATAGTGATTTTATGGACAGTATATTCGTGTGTTCATTGTAGAAGTCCAGTATGGCTCGTAAACTTCATTGACTCAGTCGGTCCTTCATTAAATTAAATCAGGAGCTGCTGATGGAGTTTCACAATCCAGGAGGAATCTGGAACTGAACCTGTGTTCTCCTCGCCAGCTCCCAAAATCTCAACTACTTTTACAAGCAAAACAAATCCTGATCATTTTTTACTGCTTTTTTCTTTGTTTGCATTTGTTCTTATGTTAAATTTGCCAGCAGAAAGATATTTTATCACACAATTTTAGCATGGGCACCTACAATCGTAAGGAAGAATATCCCTCTTTACCAGTAGGTTCAGAGTGACCATGGCTGCGTACTTACTACCTCAAATTTCTGAGAGACTTTCTCAACATTTTGAGGTATTTGGGACTGATTATTAAAAAAAAACTACACATTAAGCTATACACTATACATTAAACATTGTCATGATTATAAGATTTTAACTTTAGAGATGCTAATTCCCAATTGTGAGATGTCTGATTGTTGAGCAACTCCAATTATTATGAGATAAGTATCATTAATACCAAGTCATTAGCCTGATTCATGGATGAGATACTGTATCATAATTATGAGACAATGTCATTATCATTATTATATCTTATTTTAATGAGATCTTGGGAGTGTATCATCAGTATGGGAGGGTATCTTGCAATTACAAAACCATAAGGCATAATTAGGAGACAAACCCTTTTGATTATGAAATACACAGTCCGAATTATTATTTAGTAAGTCATCAAGCATCAAGACAGTATCTCAGCATTATACCACAGATAGCCCTGCGATGTGATTTGCTGCCAATTTCCCAAGCTGTCAGCTGATAAGTCCTTATTTTTTAGTTGGGTTTAAATGCAGCACCACTAGAATAAGACTAGTGTCAATAAACTTCCTTGTTAATTTCGTTTCTTGTGTCATCATTGTTCCAAAATCTAATACTAACAATCGTAAACTGTGGTTTAATTACAATAATAAACTTGATGTTGTGCTACACTGGCTCCATGCCTACTGCCACAGCACCGCAGTGCCAATATCTCACAGTACAGCACTCCTTCTTGTGTATTATTGCGCAATTATGAACAAGCAAATGATCATTAGGAGAAACTTTCTCATTGTTATGACTAACTAAATGGCTTCTTTTTCAAGTGGAGGTAACAAGCTTCCACTGAATACAACAGAGGATCATCATTCACAGGGAAGGTGTGAGGATCAGGGCTGCAGCCTTCATGCTTACTCATATATCAGGGACTCTTCTCAAAACACTGGTCACTTTATCACAAACCCTTAACTGACCAGTGATGAATGAGGTAGAAGAGGGAGGACAATTGAACTCAACAGAGTGGCTACAGTCTGTGATTGTACACCTATATAATGGATTTATAAGGTAAGGCCATTCATCCATCAATTTTCTGAGCTGATTATCCTTAACCAGGCTTGCGGGGGGTGCTGGAGCCTATCCCAATGGTAACAAGACGCAGAGCAGGGAAACACTCTGGACAGGCTGCCAGTCCATCACAGGGCACTTGTTAGGAACGTGGATCTCTTAACCCTCCAGCGGGGAGTGTTTTAAACAGTTCTACCCATTGCTCAGTGAGTTTTTTTGCTTGTGCACCAGCCAGTCCACACTAAAATTCTCCTCGTCAGTGAGACGATGTTCATCTCAGTGCTCATGTCACTCTTTTGACTTTGACTCATCAGATGGGATGACCCGAAAAACTTGATACATGAATTACACAAAGTTTAATTTGCTAAAATTACTTTGACACGTGTCAAGTATGCTCAATTGTTGCGCAAAGCGTAAAGATTTGCTTTAGTGTGTCGATCGTCAAACAGCATGTTTGTGTATTTTGTTGAGTGTGTTGCGCTTTTGAGTGTCCTGCACGGTGCTCCCTCCGTCCCTCACTTAGTCCGTCAGCTGTTCAATCGCAGCTCGAGTTTAGCGCGAAGGCTAAACTCGAGCTGCATATACAGCCCAACTGAGTTGTGTGGGCTGTGCTTTTGAGTGTCCTGCATCTACAGCCCGACTGAGTATCAGATGTAGAGCAATAGAACTATAAAGCTTAATGTGCAAAGATGATGGCATATCAGCTGTAATCATAAATCTAAATTGACTTTTAGTGTTATGTCAGAACGTCATTCTACTATACACTGAATGGTAAAATTTGAAAGTAGTAGTAATAATAATAATAATAATAATAATAATAATAATAATGTATGTGATTTCTACTACCAGATATAGTTTTACATATAGAACCAATGTAATATCACTTACTTTATTAAAACTCTTGCCATATTATTGCGTTATCATAAGTACTCAAGTATTGCAATGTCAATGCATTATTCAGTGCTCATGCATGTGTTATGGCACCTTTTAAATGGTTTTGTCAAATATTCCACAATTGTATGTGTCAGTAAAGATCTTGTTTTAAAATTCTTTAAACACCTCCAACCATTAACTTAAAAAAGATTGAAGTAAATGGACACCTTTTCTTTAAAGGCGTCATGGGGGTGCATTAATACATGCATAAGCACTGAGAACTGTAAAAGCACAGTTATAAAGCATCGTTCCCAAGCAATAGAACTTATTTTATGAATATGTTTTTTGATGGTTATGCATGTACATAGCCCTCAAGTATCTCTTCAGGGTAACAAAATTGGTGAGAAGGATTTAAAAAAGCCATCAGAAGTTAGGTTGCAATTAATTATGACCTGATTTGGCTTTGATATCAAGGCCAGTGCAAAAGCATAAATAAAAATAGTCTTGTCAACCACATGAGACTGCAGTGGATTCCACTTCAATGTCTGTCTCTGAAACTTAGGGGAATATTTGTTTGATACTTCCTGTGGAAGTGGCAATGTGTTATGTGGGTGGAATAGTGAAATTTTGTGTGTGTGTGGGTATGTGTGTGTGTGTGCGTGCATGCGTCGAGTGCTCTGGGCTGCGTGTCCGCACAGTATGGAAGATCTGTTCACCACTTAAGGGAGGCGAGCCTCTCCAGGGGATCTTTTACGCTTCCATGATTTACGGCTGTGTGTTGTCTTGCCTCGCAGCACGCTGACAAATTCCCGCAATAATTGAAGTAAATGATAAAGCTGTCCCTGTCCTCTGCAGCGGAATTACAGCAGCGGGCCGTAGGACCAGAAAGTAATAGAATTAATGTCCCTTATTCAATTTGCACACCGGGGTAAACCATGCAACAAAAGCATGTGCTGACACACATCACACATGTAACAGCGTGCATAAGCTCCTCACCACACAGTGGTCATGCCTGTCCCTTCTGCAGCTGATCCTCTCCACACTCACAGCTGTGCGTTTTCACACCTTGCAGACACATTTTAAGTAAGTAGCTTATGATTACTGTCCAGAAAATACAAGCATATCACCACCTTGAGTCAAGTCAGTGAAGTAGGTTCCTGTCATGTCATATACACAGTACACAGTGAAAAGAAAATGTTTCTGCAGGAGCACGGTGCAACACAGCGACCAAAAACAGAAACACCGCAAGACTACAGCAGTGCATGCAGGACAGGAATACACAGACTGCAAAGAGAGTAAGAGAGAGGCTGCAAGAAAAACACAAGACCAACAATAAAATATTACAAGACAACACACAGTTGTGTGTTGTATTAAGAGTTTCATAGTGAAGTGGACAAATTCTGAAAAAAATGCCAACTTTAGTGTTGCATTAAAAGTAGATAATTTGTCATATTTTGAGCGATTTGTTTTAGCTTGTCTTGTTTTATTGAACGAACTGTCAGTACAATTCTAACTGCAAAGCACAATCATAATTGTCATAATTGAATTAATTTACATAACTTCATAGTGTATTATGAGGTATCATTATTTGTCAGATTTTATGACATATTTGAGATAGTATCACATCATTTTGAGAAACGTCAGCACTGACAAGCTAGTTAACGATTATGTGTCGCATGGGTTGTGAGTGTTGAAAATGGGATGCATATACCAGAGCTTGGAGATCTGGTTTTCTCTGGAAACAGGGATGGAGCACTGGCTTGTGCAACAAGGGGGGAAAAACGACAGGGACAAACAGGCAACAGCCTTTACAGGAACACAAAAAGGCCCTTACACCAACATATACTGGATTCAGAGGAGCTAAAACCCTCACATTAACACATATAGGGTTCAGAAGGGCTAAAACACTCACCTTAACATCAACAGAACGCAGACAGGTCATTTTAGAACCACAGGCCTGCCTACACAAATGGTCTAATGGATAAGGCACTTGCCTCCTCAGCCAGGGATTGTGGGTTCAAGACCCATCTGGGGTGATTAGGTTAGCAGCGGAAGCATACTGGGCCCATAACCCAGAGGTTGCATCTCACTAGAGAGGCCCACCACACACTTAACAAGGAGGCCCAGCAGCCACACACAGCATAAGGCAAGGCTTCATTGGTGAGCCACTCGCTCACAATCAGAGAGGCCTGCAAACTGCATACACATATGGTGCAAGGCAGCAAACAAAGGAGAATACCCACAAGCTGTAGGGACAGGCCGTATGGTCCTGAGCACGCAAGGCCAGTGTGAGACAAACACACTAAGCCCAGAAGGTTTAACAGACTACCACAGCAGCGAGGACCTGGACACACAAAGAAAACATGGCATAATGGAAACCTGAACTAGAAAAGGAAGCATAAAGAGTCAACCACAAAGGGAAAGGAGAGAGAGGGAAGGTAACTGTGAGGGTAGTTGTGAGACGCCAGCCTCATAGTAGAGAAGGTGAATCTAAAGGGAATCATAAGACAAACCAAAGTGAGGAGTAAGGAAGGGGAGAATTTAGAACTGTCAAAATAAATGTCCCATGAAAACAGAGCAAAGGGTTACATTATGTGTCATCACTGCGCATAGAGGGTTAACGATGCTCAGACGCATGTGCGGGAACACACATGGGCTGGGATGCGGGCGGCCTGGTGGTTGGGAGTTGGTTCTGCGATTGCAAGACTGTGGGTTTGAATTCCAGGACGGACAGTGGCACAACTGAGGTATCCCTGAGCAAGGTACCGTCCCCTCACACTGCTCCCCGGGTGCCATCGTTGGTTGTCCACCGTTTCACTTGGTGAATGGGTTAAATGCAGCAAAGAATTTCACACTGTGTGCTGTGCTGTGGTGTGTTTGCGTGTGACAAATGTTTCACTTTCACAAATCCCGTTCATTCACACAACAAAGAAAAAAGCAAAATCCAAGCTGCTGGGCTTGCGCTCACATGTGTGTTCTCCCAGAAGGAAAGAAAATAACAACCAAGACGGCAAACTAAAACTAAAGCAAACAAAGATGAGTGCAGAAACAGAAACCGAAGATGACCACGATGGTCCAAAGTGCCGGATGAGTATGGACTCCACTTTGCCCACACTGATTGTTCAAAATCCTCATCATAAATTATGATGACAATAAACTCATTATTATAAAGTAGTAGCTTATGATAGGATGCTATTAGAATGGGATACTAAGTTACTGAGATAGTATCTTTCAGTATAAAGGTACACATTTGAGTTTCTTGTCATTATGAAACATTAAGCCATAATTATGGGATAATTTCCTGTAATCATTAAATCATCCTGTAAAAATGACAATAAGATATCTCGCGATTATGTGAGAATATCTTGTAATTATGAAACGTTAAACCATAATTAAGATACGCCAAACCATGTTTCACAATTCATAGCACAAAAAAATACCAAGTCAGTCTGAAATACCAAGCCATAGATATAAGTGTATATCCAGTAAATATGAAAAACTAAGCCATAATTATGAGATTATATCTTGTAGGTATGGTATACTAACTCATTTTACTCACATTATTATGTGATTGTGCAATTAAATGTACAAAGTGTAGCCAAACGACTGTAAAAATGATAGATTTCTGATCGCTTATATTCAGACTATAAACGATCAAATGCAGAGAATAACTCAGTAATCTCCTACATATGAAAATGCAAGTCTTTCATTTTTACCTCGGAAGTCTTTATTCCTCTGTTTGTTAAGTAAATATCATTGCATGTTCATTTTGAATTGAAAGCTCTGCGGAGAGATCGGTCTAGGGTACATCACAGCTTAGTAATGCGTTCCTGTTCCTCGAGGGCTGCTCCAGTAAGGAGTTTATGATGAATGATTATTAACAGAGTCCTTGTTTTTTTTTTTTAATGCAACGGTACACAAACCATATTTCTTGGTCACTTGCATCAGTTTGAAAAACATACAGGACTAAAAGGCCTACTACGTACAAAAGCTGGATTATCATATGTTTGAATAATTAGCATAGAGACAAGTCTTAATGGAAAAGAGTTCCTGTTTGTAGAAAAAAAAAGTTCTCTTTTGTCTTTAAGTTGGAATTCTCCATCTCTCTCCTTCTGACAAGCATCTACCATTCGTCCTGTGTTTGGTCTTTTACAGGCACGGCTGTGATTAGGAAGTGATCAATGTGCTGTGATGGATTCCCCATGATGCTTTGTTGTTTGGGAATCCCCAAGCTCATAAATGTGCCTCGGCTGTCACAAACATTAATCAAAGCATTCTCCTTCCAAAAGTGTGTATGTGTGTGTTTGTCTGTGTGTATGAGTGTGTGTGTGTGTGTGTGTGTGTGTGTGTGTGCATGTACTGTATGTGTGTGTGGGTGGGTGCGTGCGTCACTGCATCCAATTTAATGGGCAGATTCCCAGTAAATAAATTTAAAAGGCATTTAAAGGGGACATATTATACTTTTTAAACAAGTTCTATGGTCTATGGGCTACAAAACATGTTCATGAAGTTCTTTGCACAAAATCACTCTCACATAAAGAGACTCACCAGCTCTA
>JBBIGA010039090.1:0-13484 GCA_037576975.1 Alestes dentex
ATACGTAGACTTGTTTAAACATGTTTAACAGGGGTGATAAATAACCTAAAATTTTCATTACCCTATGGCTGTGCTACCTGACCTTTCCTGGGTGGGAATAATTGTGATTCAGTTCAATGGTGAATATAAAAACAAGAAAACAAGAAATAAATATCAACACTTTAAACTTTTTAAACTTCTTTTTTTTAATTTGTTGTGTTAGGGCAGCAACATATAATATATTGTTGAATAAGGTTTATTTATTATATTCTGATGTCACAGAAGACTGGAGTGTGAAATAAGACCTCTAACCTGTCACAGAGTGATGAGCATCTTGATCTGATGTGTTTTTTAATAACAAGGTGCATTTAAACCGCAATATGTAGGGATATCATGCAGCCCTGGTGTGTGTGTGTGTGTGTTTGAGTGTGAGTTATCTGCTGGGTCTCAGACTCGCTGGGGTTACTTGAAGGTTGTCCTGTTCTCAGCTAATTCTCCACTGGCAGGAGTTTTCATGAAGCAGCTGCTGAGTGATGAAGGAACAGCTGGAGGACCTCGCCGTTCCCACCCTTCCTCATTCTGCTCAATGAAGTGGGCAGGAAGGGCTGGATGTTTTTATTTTAGACTCTGCATTGGGTATTGTTGCCCGCTTCTAGTAATGAGACACTTCAGCTGATTCAGAATGCAGCTGCCAGGTCAGTCTTCAGTATTTCTAAATTCTCACACACCACGCCTTCACTACTAAACCTTCACTGGCTCCCTGTGGCTGCTCGTATTAATTCAAATCCTTAACACTCGCCTTCAAGGCCAAGAACGGACTTACACCTCCAAACTTATCAGCTCTGATCAAGCTGAATCACTTTTCATCCTCTCGGAGTTTCAAGCACTTGAACCTCCGCTGCTCAGAAGAAGAGGAAGACCTGCATCAAGACTCTTCTCAGTCTCAGCCGCCCATTGGTGGAACGAATTCCCTCTTCTGATCATATCTGGAGACCCTCACTGTCTTCAAGACCTCCTCTCCAAGCCCCCCCTCCCCCCCTTCAAGACCCATCTCTTCAAGACCCACGTCTTCAAGACCCCCACTCTTTAAGGAGCATCTTGGTGACTAACCAGTCCTCTCCTTTATCTCAGACTCCCTTTCTTACCCTCTTAACTGCTTTTCCTTACTTGTGTATTAACCTCTGACTTTTCTTTGACAGGGTTTGTTAAGGTGTGCAACTTCACTGTCAGTTACTTGGTTAAAAGCAGATGTTGAGTTAAGTTTGGATTTTCAGGTATGAAGAACAGATGTGGACGACTGATGAGCACTGATGTACATCGCTATGGATAAATATGAAATAATGTAAAAAAAAATTATTTAATTTTAGATTTAATTTCTTGCTTTTATAATATTAATTAAAACTAATACAGAATCATTATTCATTATTATTACCACCCATAAAACATCAGATGGCACAATCACACAGTAATTAAAACAATTGTTATAATTTAAAGTTATTTATCACCAGTGAAGATATGTTTAAACTAGGTCTTTGAACTTGGACACCTGCATTAACCCGCCATACATGAATTGAATGCAGTAAAACCGATGAACTGATACAGTAAATAGTGAAAATAGTAAATAAGTTTACCTAATCTTCGTACATGGTTGGTTGGTCACACCACCTGACTTTTTTAAAAGCTGGGAGGCGTATACGCTTAAAAAGTATGTTATTTTGAAACAGTGGAAATGGACATAAATGACTTTCCTATGTATTCAAGGTACATAATCCAGGTTAGGCAGGTGGTCAGAGGTCCATGTGGGGGATTTATGTTCTTAAGAAAGTTTCCTCCTTGTCTTTGAGGAAACGTGTGCTGCAGCGTTTCATTCAAAATGTTTTGGAACAGATTAATCACTGGGGGGCCTTTACTGGGTCCAGTTAATTAAGGTGTTTCTTCCCTATATAGGATACTATGCCCGCTCTCTTGACTGATATATTTTCTAGTGTCCTAACCAGATCTGTACTGACAAAGTACCATATAGGTGAGATTTTCCAATAAATTAATGTGCTGCTAATGTGTTTTCTTATGCTTTATTAAGCTAAAACCGCCTGAGGTCAACGTGACTCCAAAGAACAATGATGTGCACAAGACGCTGAAAACAAACCATCATGTTAATTTGATGTTTTCCCAGTTGTCCCCATTACATTAGGGAAAGTCATTAAAGGCATATGAAGCAAAAAATGTTGTCTTTCACTTATTTACTGCAGTTAAACACTGAATGGGGTCAAAGTGGCCCCAAAGAGAACAGGAGGGTTAAATAAGTGAAATGTGTTTACTTGAATTAAGATGGGGTTTTTTTAATGCCCGAGTCACAAAAACAACATATTTCGACATCAGCGAGATGTGGCAGTTTTTCAGAGCAGCTGAAATTTGAAGGGGAGACTTTTTAAGAAAATAATTGGCTGCCAGACAGCCCAGCTTTGCTCAGCTTATCTCTTTCCTTTGGCCTTGATTATGAGATTGTGAGAACCTCAAGGGCTCAAGGACGTCCACCCTGAGCTCAAACGGTGTTGGTCCTTCTCCATTATCAGCTCAGATGTTCTGCACAGGTTTACCTTGAAAGTGAAATAGTTTATCCCAGAGTGCAGAGTGCCTCACAGGACTCAAGGTAACCTCTTTATCAGGAACGTTCAGTGTTTGACAGTGTTGTGGCTTGACAGCAGGAACGGGAGCATCGCTGGTGTCATGGAGGTGGAGATGGGAATGAGGGCTGATGCTTGATCTTGGCCTTCAGGACACTGGTGCGAAGTGTCTCTCGGTTTTATCATGTTTATGCGTATATGCTATGAATTGTCAAAAGCGAGTGTGTGATGATGTAGGTGAGGCGGTGACCCCGGTGACAATCCTAGACTCTGACAATCCACACAAAACGTAAACTTACTGAGTATCGCCAAAATGTGAAATAATGTAAAAAAAAAAAAAAAAAAAAAGTGCCGATTTTTTTTCTCATTTTCTTGCTTTTATTATATTAATTAAAACTAAAATAGAATCATCATTGTTACTACTCATAAAACATGAAATGGCATAACTGCACAGTAATAAAAAAATGGTTATAATTTAAAGTTATTTAACATCAGTGAAGATATGTTCAATCTAGGTCTATGCATTTATGCGTGTATGCTATGAATTGTCCAAAAAGTAAGTGAGTGTGTGATTATGTAGGTGAGGCAGTGATCCCAGTGAAAATCCTAGACTCTGACAATCCACACACACCCCCATCCCAAACGCCCCCTTAACCCCCCCCCAAGCCCCACACTTTACTGTTGAGAGGACACCTCATGTCTCTATATTTTGTTCCTTTTTTCACAAATAATAGTTATTGGTTACCTTACATACGCCAGTCTGTGAGTTTTACTAATATTTAATCCATGAAAAGTGTAAAAAAAAAAAGAGGCCTGAGACATGTGGGATTGAGAACAGTGCAGTTTCATGCAGCCTTTGCTGTCTAGTCACAGCCTATACTGTTTTCAGTACACTGTTCACAGCACTTCTTTTCTTATTACTAGAGATTTTGACCAATAATACTCAACAACAGGAGAGACTGAGCTACGATAAACTTTGTAACTGGTAAATTACAACTGGATGGTTGGATGGATGGATGGATGGATGGATGGATTTATGTTTGGTTCTGGAGAAATTGTAGGTATCCAGTAGCTTTATACAACACAATTAAATACACAAAATAAAAATGTAGCAAAAGACACAATAGAAAAACACAAATTAACATTAGCCTGTAAAAAAAAGTCCATACAAAAGCATGGGATGAAAGGAAAATAAGGCCTTGACATATGACGGAATCTTATCATTTTTCACGAGATTATAATCCACAGTACCGTTATTATAAAAAATAATAACGGTTTTGTTCATACAGTGAAAGTAATGATGTATGAAAGTTATAGGTAGCCAGCTGACTGTTCTAACTAATGGTGTTGAATGGTAGGTAGAAGGGGGGCAGTGGCAGTGCACCATAAACTGTTTTAATGGGAGATTTAAAGGGTTTTATTGCCAATTTAAGCGTCCCTCACGGTCCTCAAACATTTACCTGCTCTGATTCATAATGCAGGCCTGGATGCAGCATAAGCCTTCATTACTCCACTACTGCCGTGCTCAAACTGGTTTAGCCAACCTACCAACCAGCATGACCGAACTGGTTGTAAATCATTAATTATTAGTGTGATTGCAGAAGCTTATTAGTGTGATTGTACACCCCTTATTGATCAGATGATCAGGGGCTAAGCATTGATCACTTACAAAATTGATTTTTGTGGTTGAGTCACCTCTGTCACGTATGGAGAGAGATAGCGGACAGTCGAGTCACCTTCAAAATGTGTGTCAGAGAGGGAGCCTGTAACGTCACGGCTATGAAGGCCGGAAAAGGACAAAAAGCAGAGAAACACCAACGGAGAGAAAAAAACGTACAATAAAACATGCAGCAGACTTATAAACAGACTTCAAAACACTAAAGCTCAGGTCAGTTATAAGACAAGATGTGTGTCACTGTAATGAAAACAGATATGGACCAAAATGCAGAATAAAAAAATAGAAAGTTTATTGTAATACAAAGTCCACAAAGACAAAAGGCAAAAATCCAACAGCGTAGAAAAGAGTCCAAAAACCAGAAAATCCGACAAAAGGCAAAGTTAAGTCCACAAGGCAAAGTGGGTAATCCAAGGTCCAGAAATGGGTTAAAGAAGCACAAGGGAAAAAACACAGTCCAGAACTCAAAGAAATACGCTTGGTAACTAAGTAGGGCTAGTATACTTCGCACCGGTTGATAGTCCTGCAGGTCTATACATAGTACCTGATCTCCGCCCTCTGGGCCTGGAGCTGTAATCTGAAGAGGGCTGTCAGGTAGCATCTGACTGGGACATAACGTCTAATTCTGTACCAGGCCGTGCCAGCTGCTACAGCTGTGAAGGGTGCTGCACATTCAGCTGTCATTCCCCATAAATGGCTTGGTAAGAAGCGGCAAGTTCACGCCCCCCTGTGGTGCAACAGTAAAGCGGCTGGTTGAAATCCAGGGTTTATTTTTAACGCAAACTGTTTTTGCCTATAAAACTGATGCATGGGTGTCTCCAAACATTGGTTTTATAGCAATCACACATTTTCTCGTGGAATTCCGTCTAGTTGTAATTCTGTTTGATGCATTTATGATATGTAATGTAAATAAAAAGAATAGCAAAGTGTCAATAAGTCTAGACTTTCAAGTCTCTCTGTTGTACCGCTAATCTCTCCACTGTCTGGAAATAATGTTCTCGATGGGCTGCACTGTAACGACGCATAGCCCTACACTCTGGTGACTCAGAAAAGAGCTTAACCATCTCACAGACCTTGTGCTCTATTTTTGGTAGGATCAAAGCTATTGAGCAGCATACACTGACACACTGTGCGGTGGGCACTCGGGGCTGAAACCAAACCCTGATCGTTATTTCCTCTTTGTACCACACACAGCTTGGCTTCCAAATTCCTGCACTGCAACCCGCTAGCCTCTCCTAGATGTTATCGACTGTTCGTCCATTATCCCTGACCTCTGGGATAAGCCCAGTACAGAGTGGTGAAAATTAGATTCAGCCTGCGCTCTCCTGGCTGGAATAGTGAGCCGGTAGATTGATGTGGTGTCATATACTTCACTCTGTGCATTTCTGCTCCACTGGGAAAGTTACACTGTTTTTTTTTTACGCAACGATTTCGCAGGATTATGTATAAAAAAATAGGGCTTCCCGGATTTATCTACTCACTGCTAGAATTAACCTCTAATGTGAGGAGAATTGCTTGTTTTTGAGCATGTTTTCATGCTCTTACACCAATCTGTGACAGATACTGTACCTCAAATGTAATGATACACTAATTACTTTTTGTATAAATGCTCCGGTGCAAGGGGTATGAGGAGGCAAAGCCCTCCTAGCAAATCCTCCACAACTCACGCGTGCCACACCCTGGCAGTCCAGATCGCCAGAGTAATGAGCCTGGACTTCTTTCTTCCTGGTCATATCAGTTTGGTATCTATTGCGACAGCGGGCTCCTGATCCCCTGGCGTCATGTGGCAATTGCTCCTCCTTCGGCCACGACTGAGATGCTGAATGGACAGCGGCCATTCATCTACTCACCTCCGCCCGGCAGCATCAGCACTTCAGACAGTTCCCACGCCACTCACGAGGACAGGACAGTGGCACAGCGGACTGGAACACAGCTGATGGCGATAAGATGATCACTGTCAATGAGGAGTAGGGCGAGTATATAAGGGGCCTGCACCATCGGACAGGAACCATGACTGGAAACCTCTTCTCACACTCCACAGCGAGAACCCACACCAGAGAGCTCATCTACCATTACCCTGTCACCAGCCACCACCCACACTTCTTCCTCCTCACTAATACCCTTCACATGCTTCTTTTTGTAAATAAATGTGTGTCACAGCTGATTCAAGCCATCTTTGCGTTTGTGTTTGTGTCCAGGACACCGTAAAGTGCCACACTCCCTGTTTGTGGATGTGTTCACCTGTGTCTCCTTTCCAGTACCTTATTTAAACCCAGGTTGTCAGGGATAGCATTGTCAGTTTACTCTCACGTATACCAGCTGGGTGTCCAAGTGTATTCTGTGTGTGTGTGTGTGTGTGTGTGTGTGTGTGTGTGTGTGTGTGTGCGCGTGCGTGTGCGTGTGTGTTTGCATGTGTAGACTTACGTCAGCGTCTGAAAACTTACCTTGCTCACACATTGGACCGTTGGAGACTCAAGGCTTCGTCTGGACTGCATCACCAGAAGCAGATTTGACTCACAGAGTGTATGAAGAAGTATAAGACGGGTTTGTTGTCTGTTTCATGTTCCTGTTTTCCTTTTGTTCCACCAATCCTGAATATTAAAAAGTATCAAAAGGTATCCCTGAAAATCTTCTTCAGTCGGAATCATGACACCCCTCTCTTCTTGAGTGTTAGATAAATCTGAGGGTTCTGGAATAGCTGTGGAAATCGAATGAGTGTTGCATTAGAATTTCATGCCACATCCAAGAGGAGTCACACTAATCGAGGGGTGCCCACCCAGTCCTGGAGGTCCGGTGTCTGGCACAGTTTGATAGTTCTGTGTCAGAGATCTGTGTGAGAGAGGGAAGGAGAGGACGCACAAAGCAGTATTTACAGTTTTAATAATAAACGCAGGACACAGAACAGAATCACAACACAGGAAACATAACAGAATGAAACACAAACCCCGGCTCAAACCAAAACGAAAACACAGAACAGGATGTGAACAAAACAAGGCACTGACAATGAACACACTCTAGACCCGTGCTCCTCAAACAAACAACAAAATAAAACAGAAGACGCTGGCTTGAGCTATCCTCAAGCTCACACGGCCAGGAAACGTGGCTACCGGCTGAAGGTGCAGAGCGTGCACCGCCTTAGATCAAACAAGAGGAACACGGGCCTGAAAGAAAAACAGAGAGACAGATCATTAAACACGTAAAGGCAACCAAGAACATGAAACAGAAATGAGAACCACAGACACTATGGGAGAGAAGGCAAAAGCAGACAACAACCACATGAGAGTACAAACGACAAGAAAGACAAATACAGACCCAAAGGACATGGGATCGGCTGGGGCTTTAAATAGGAGAAGAAAACGAGACACAGGTGAAACAATGGGAAACAAGGAACAGGTGAGACTAATCAACGGGACGCGATACAAACGGGACAGGCACACTAGGTAGGGAACAAGGGAACCAACGTAAACGGGACACAAGTATGGGGATGCATTGAAAACAAAGGGAGACAGGGAGTACAGGTGAGAAAACAGAAAGGAAACCTAATACTCGGGAGACGGGGCTGGGTTCTACGAGGCGGCGGCGAGGTGGCCGTCACAGTAACCCCCCCTCCAGGCTGAATCACCTCCGGGGGATTCCGTGGAACACGTCGTCGCCCCGATGTTTGCGGGAGCGACGGCGGCCGGGGAGGGCGGCCCGGCCGTGAGGTGTGAAACTCATCTCTCAGCTCTTGTCTGAGGATGTCACGCACCGGTACCCAGCTCCTCTCCTCGGGCCCATACCCCTCCCATTCGACCAGATACTCCAGCCCACCTTTGCGCCGACATGAGTCCAGCAAGGTGCGCACGCGGTGAGCTGGAGTACCGTCAATGTCGAGGGCCTCGGGTGGCGTGGTGGCCACCTCGCCCTCGTTCAGGGGACCAGGACAGACAGACCTAAGAAGGGAGACATGGAACACAGGGTGAACTTTTAAATCAGGGGGTAACTGTAACTTAAAAGATACAGGGTTAACTTGTTTTACCACTAAAAAGGGATCAGAAAAACGAGGGGACAACTTAGAACAGGGATACTTTAGGTGGAGGTCTTTTGTGGGAAGCCAAACTCTGTCACCCTCCCTGATGGGAGGCACCTCCCTCCGCCGACGGTCGGCACGATCTTTAAATCGGCGAACTGCCTGCTGGATGGATGTGTGTGCATCCTCCCACACCCACTCTGCCCGGCGGAACCAGGCGTCCACTCCAGGAGCCGCAGTGGGGCTCTGGTCCCATGGACAAAGCGGGGGTTGACGCCTGAGCACACACTCGAAAGAAGTCAGGCCGGTGGCGGAGTGGCGCAGGGAGTTCTGGGCTTACTCTGCCCAGATGAGGAAGTCCGCCCAGCCGTGCTGCCGGCTGTGACAATATGCCCGGAGGAATCGGCCGAGCTCCTGGATGGTCCGCTCGGCCTGACCATTTGACTGGGGGTGATACCCCGAGGTCAGGCTGACCGCAGACCCCAAATGGCCCAGGAAAGCCTTCCACACCCTCGACGTGAATTGGGGGCCGCGGTCTGACACGATGTCCTCCGGGATACCGTACACCCAGAACACCGACTGGAACAGGGCTTCCGCGACCTGTCGGGCAGAGGGGAGAGAACGAAACGGTAGGAATCGGCAGCCCTTCGAGAACCGATCCACCACAACCAGAACAGTAGTGTACCCTTTCGATGCTGGCAGGTCCGTAACGAAGTACACCGCCAGGTGAGACCACGGTCTGTCAGGCACCGGTAGGGGCATTAGTTTACCAGTTGGGAGAACACGGGGGCTTTTGGTTATGGCGCACACCGAGCACGAAAGCACTGATTGCCGGATGTCTCGCGACATGGCCAGCAACCAGTACTTTCGCGCTACCACTTCCAGGGTTCTCGCAACGCCCGGGTGACCGGTTGCGGGGGTCACGAGAGCCCACTCTACCACCCTCTGAGAAGATTTTCTCCGCGGGACACTCAGGAGGAGTAGTGACTCCCTCGAGTGCCACCGCAATCTCTTCGTCTAGGTCCCACTGAATGGGGGCTGTGAAGAACTGGGGTGGCAGAATAGGCTCAGGTTTCCCCGCCTCCGTCCCGTTCATCTTACCCGGACGGTACGAGATCTGGAAGTGGAACCAGGAGAAAAACAAAGCCCATCGTGCCTGTCTGGGGTTTAGCCTCTTGGCCTTTTTTACATGCTCCAGGTTGCGGTGATCGGTGAGGACCACGAAAGGCTGCCGAGCACCCTCTAGCAGGTGGCGCCACTCCTCCAACACCTCCTTCACAGCTAGCAGCTCGCGATTGTCGACGTCGTAGTTCCTCTCTGCCTCCGTCAGCTTCCTAGAGAAAAAAGCACAGGGATGTAATTTCCTGGGGAAGCCATGGTGTTGAGACAGGACTGCCCCTGTCCCTACCTCCGAGGCATCCACCTCCACGGTGTACTGTCTCTCCGTGTCCGGCATCTGCAAAATGGGTGCGGAGCTGAACGCCCTCTTTAGTTTTACGAAAGCCGCTTGTGCGGCTGGGGTGAAAACTAACACCTTTGGAGAGCCTCGAAGGAGGGATGTCAGAGGGGCAGCCACCGTGCTATAGTTTTTAATAAATCGCCAAACCCCAGGAACCGTTGCACGTCCTTGACTGTCGTGACTTCCTGTTTATGGAACTCACATTTCTCAGCCTTCACATACAACCCATACTCTAGAAGGCAGGTGAGCACTCTCCTGACCTGTTCAACATGATTCTCCCAGGAACGGGAATAAACCAAGATATCGTCTATATAGACGATCACGAATCGATCCAACATGTCCCGCAGGACATCAATTATGAACCCTTGGAAGACTGAGGGCGCGGATGCCAAGTCAAAAGGCATAACCAAATATTCATAGTGGCCGGAGGCAGTGCTAAACACGGCATCCATTCATCACCCGCCCTAATGCGTATGAGGTTGTATGCGCTTCGGGGGTCCAACTTCATAAAGAAGCGGGACCCCCGAAGCCGCTCGATAGTTGCTGGGATCAAGGGTAGAGGGTGAGCATACATCACCATGACGTCATTAAGCCCACAGTAGTCAATGCACGGCCGGAGACCCCCGTCCTTCTTTCTCACGAAAAAGAAGCTGGCGGAGGCGGGAGAGCGCGATCGTCTGATAAACCCCAGCTCCAGGGCCTCGGCCACGTGTCCCTCCATTGCCTTCGTCTCTGGTTCAGACAACAGATAGATACGTGACCGAGGAGGGTTTTTTCCTGGAATCAGGTCGATCGCGCAATCCCAGGGTCTGTGCTGAGCAAGACGGGTAGCCCCTGACACAGAAAACACTTCTGCAAGATCTGAGTATTGTGGGGGAATGTCGACGGGTGTTTTGGAGTGAGGGCTTTCTATAGTGGTGGAGTGCAAAGCTAACCGGGGAACAGAACAGGATACGTGACAGGACAGGGACCAGGAAATAATGCTGTGTGACTGCCAATTCATGTGCGGGTTATGTGACCGGAGCCAGGGAATCCCTAAAATAATTTGGTGGTGTGACTGGGATAAAACAATAAATGTGATGGTCTCGGTGTGGGTATGCTGAACGGTGAGGGAAATGGGTACGGTGACGAGGTTCAGGGGTGAGTTGCATATGGGGTGGCCATCAAGGGCATGCACCGTGACAGGTTTGGCCAAGGGACAGGTAGGGATACGGAGAGAGGACACGAGGGATTGAGGGATAAAATACTCGGGAGTATTAGGAAACCTAATACTCGGGAGACGGGCACCGGGTTCTACGAGGCGGCAGCGAGGTGGCCGTCACATTCCGCTCCTAAAACACACTCAATAAACCTGGCGATAAACAGGTGAACTGAACCAGGTGTGTTTGAGCAGGGAAATCACTAAACTGTGGTGGACACCAGCCCTTTAGGACCAGGGAAGGTAACCCCTGCACGAGTCATTCACAATTTTTGTTTTGCGCTAAGGCAGGTTTACAAGATTTGTGATAAAAAAAAGTAACTAGACCAGCCCACCCAGGTGGTTTCTGAAATCCGTTGACTAATAGGCATTCAGCTACACACTGAAGTTCAGTTCATTTTTACAGCTTACATTAAGTACTGTGTCCTAAACCACACCAACACGTCTGATCCAGCATAATGAAGAGCTGGATGAGAATTGAGAGCATTGAGAGGAGTTTTGGGGAGGTATTTACCGAAAAGATTCCGGTGACTATTGACTTCAGCTGTGAGGTAAATAAGCCTCATAACTGCAATTCTAAACTCAAGCACCTTCTTTAAAATAATATATTCACTTCAATATAAGGAAAACTGTCACACTTTACATTTACCGGCTGAAAAGGTGGAACAGAGAGCGGCACACAAGCATGCATGGAAGAGGTGGATAGTCATAAAATTTCTGTGAACAATCTCTTTCACAAATTCTTAGTGTAAATAAAAAAATGTCCTCATAATTTGTACTTTCTGGACATGAATGTTCCACTTTTGCTTCGAACCAAACAGGCTGTTGCTTCTGTGCCTTTAAAACTAACATATAATAATATGCAAATTAAATCTGTCCTGATTGGCTTCCTTTTGAATGTTCAGAAAACAGTCCTGAAACACTCCTGATAACTTGAGGGGGGAGTGGGCTGGGCCAAACTGGAGGCTGAAACAGCAAAATTATAATCAAGTTATGTGATGGGGAGTGAATGAATAGGATGTTTAGAAATTGCAACAGTGTTTTCATAAAACAAAACAAGAAATAATTTGTTTTTTGGTGATAGAGGCCCTTTAAAAAACATGGGCAAAGCTTTAAATGAGACATGACTGCAGATTGGCTTTTTGATTTTTAATGCCATGATTCGTCCATGTGCCCACAGAACAGCACTGGGTGTGCTTAGAAGGTTAATTTGTATAATGCAGCCTTCTGCAAGGCCAACATACAGGCCAATATCACATTTATGATTAACAAATGATACATTGTAGAGATCAGGCCAAGCTGGTAAAAAAATTGCCTGCTCTTATAATGCTGCTGCCTCAGCAGGAGAAACTGAATGGGGGAAATTGTACAAATGGATTCTATCCATTAGAACTGAGGCAGAACAGTCAGCACCCTGGACAGCACCCTCTCCAACATCTGACAGGTCCAGTGCTGATGAGGCTGCCCCGATTTCGCTTTAATAGTGACTGCGCTACTTTTATAGTCTATTTTTTCTGTGCAGCCCGTAAAGCCGACAGCTTTCAGACAGAAATACTACATCAAACACAGAGCCCTTTTCACGGCGGCGAAGGGAAGGACAGCTGCACTTTTCTCAGCCAGTAATTGGGATTTGCTTTCTCTTCTCCATTGCCAATTTGGCAGGACGCATTTGAGCTGTTTGTTGCGTTTGAAATCTTCGTGCCATATTTTTCTTTGGTTCCACCACTGGGGGGCAGTCTTGATACATACTCAAAACGTGCAGGTCATTAAAACCTCCAGGATTTCAGAAGAGGAGCTTTGGCTTACTGACAGACAGTGGAGGGCCCAATTAGAAGTGATTTACATAGTGCTAATTAGTGTCTTGAATATACAGCTAACAACGTTAGCAACTTTTTTGGCCGAGCTATTGCTTTAAAATTTAGAGCTCTGAAGGCAAGAACCACTTCTCGTTACTTAAAGGGCCATTTTTCTTGTTGATTTTTGTCAGTTTGGCTCAATTTGTTTTTATTAATTGCTCTCTAACCTTTTAAAGTGAATCAGGCTGCTATTGTGCTTTTAAAACTGAAATATGTAAATGACCTGTGTTCTGATTGGCCTGTATTGTGCTCTGTATAATGTGAGCAGGCGGGGCCTAAATGGCTGTGGGTGAATATCTGAAGCATGACACTGGTTTTGTGGCATCACGAAAACAGTGAATCCAAAACATCTGATTTTACAGATTTGGGGAGTGAATGGTATGCTTTGAAAGTTTTTCATACTATAACAAAGTCTTTTTAATTAATTGCAATGATCTTTAATGGCCTTTAGACCTTTGATGAACAGTTAAGATAAGATAAACCTTTATTAGTTCCACAAGTGGGACATTTGCATTGCTACGGCAGAAAGTGGACAGAACAAAGGTAAAAGCCACAAAAATAATAGAGCAGAAACTATAACACAACAGTAAAGTACAGAAAGTACACTATACAAATAATCCAAAAATATAAATGTGGACATGTGTGTATATATTTATATATATATATATATATATATTTTATATA
>JBBIGA010039110.1:0-13483 GCA_037576975.1 Alestes dentex
ACTAAATGGAGACAGATGATTCGCTGTGGCGACCCCTGAAGGGTAAAGCCGAAAGAGAAAGAAGAAGATACATTTTGAAATTCACGTAAGATTATTTAAAAAAAATAATAAAATCATGTAAGATTATATTTTCTCAAGAGAGCCCACGGAGTGTCAGCGCCAGTACAGTATGCATGTGTTGGCCAATAAAAGGAGCTCTGTCTGTTTTCCGAAACGATTCCTGGTCCCATCTCTTCCTCACAGTCATGACAATATATTACGCTGATTATTCATAATATGAAAATCTAATATTTAAGTCTAACATTGTCACAGTTCCCTTCATGCCTCAAACACTATTAAAACCTGTCAAGCCATGAACTCCATAAATGTACTTCTGGAAATGTACATTGGTATCAGTATCTTTTCATCAGATCCGTTTAGTGAGGCCTCTGTGGATTGGACTAGTTTGTCCAGGACATCTCAAAAGAGATCTGGAGAATTTGGAGGCCAGCACAACCTTGAACTCTTTGTGTGTTCCTCATATCATTCCTGAGGAATATTTTGCAGAGCACATTATCCAGTCATTAGTTAATATATTGCCATTAAGCGGTAAACTTGGTCTGCAAGGTTTCCCAGAAAAACTTTGCCCAGAGCATCACAGTTCCTCCACTGGCTTGTTTTCTTCTTATAATGCATCCTGGTGCCATTTTTCTGTCAGGGATGCACATGCACCCGGACATACACATGATGTAAAAGAAAATGTGATTCATCAGAGCAGGCCACCTTCTTCCATTGATACACCATCCAGTTCTGATGATCACATGTCCATTGTAGGTGCTTTTGGTGGTGAACAGGGGTCGGCAAAGGCATTTTGACCAGTCTGCAGCTACACAGTCTCATTTACTGCAAGCTGTGATGCACTGTCCTCTGACACATTTCTATCATAGTCAGCCTGAACCCTTTCAGTAGCTTGTGCTACAGTGGCTCATATTTCACAACTAAAAATCTAAGCAGAGCACAGTTTTGTAATTTAGCATGATTGTATTAAGTTTTATTGTTGGTTTGAATTTCCCACTTGTGAGACTAAAAAAGGGTTATCTTATGTGTTTTTATTGAAATGCATGCCATGGTAAATCAGCGTGGAGCGACCCATAAGCATCTGGGATACATTTGTTTTATCTGGACATTCTATATATAAAATGTGAATACTGACAAGCGTGTGATGTAGTAGCCTGTGTCATTCAAAGTTAGAGGCAGGATATACAAGACGGGGCCGTGATGATGGATTCGGGCACTCTCCTCTGATGTAATTTGCTGGATTCCGTCGCTTCTGTTTTTGAACCAAGATATCAGCGAGTCATTTGTTTCCATGCTGCACTCAGCATTTGGGCACGGCCAATACAGTCCCTCTCCTTGTATGACTTTGATGTTCTCTCTGTCTTGGGGTGTGTCACACTGCACTGAAAAGACAAACTCACCAGTATTACATTTATAATTTAATTTCTTAAAATGAGCCAACCCAGACAGCAAACTGTTACTGAAACAATTTAGAGTTGACACTGAACAAAGACTTTAAATCAACATAGATTTCTGATCTTGAATTTACACTGATCCTACTCATTATAATTATCATTGATTCAACACTGGAAAATGAATAATGTTCAACACTGGAAAATGAACACTGACCGAACGCTGCTTCAACACTTATGTGGGAAAGCTGTTTGTAGACTTCAGTTCAGCAAAGAATAGTAACAGCTTTCTGTTGACTGAATATTTTCCTGTAATCTTATATTGCTTGCTCTTGTGTCACACACAATGCACTCTATCGTCCTGTCCTGCCTATACGTATGTCATCTTGTGTGTCAGGTCTGGAATCTGTAACGATGGATGGCCGATCACCAGTTGCCGTTGATGCTCCAACCCTCCCGCTCGTGCCAAGCTCACCTCGTAAGGCGAGCTCTCGGCTGGACCAGCGTGCCTCACTCAAGGCTGGATCAGGCAGAGGACCCAGAGGCAGCCAATAGTGAAGGGCCCGCTCCAGCCTCCTTCGTGACGTGAAGCGCCGCCCACTGGAGCTACGTGGCCAGCTCAGCCCGTAGCACCAGAGAATAGAGCTGTAATACTCGTATCCTTTTTAGGATTCGGCTCCCTCTGAGTCACTCACTAAACTGATCCGGATCTGTGAGTCACTTGAGTCAGTATTGGTTCCGGATCACCACCAAAATTTAATCAGCTTTTTACTGTCCTAATACCCACGTTGTCCGAAAATTTAATCCAAACCCATGTAGTATTTTTGAGTTATTTTGCACACAGACAGACAGACAAAAAAATCTTCCGTGGATATAGCCCAAATAAAACGTATGTGTGGGTTATTGGGCTGTTATTTTTAATAGTTTATTTTCATCAGACACTGTGGTTGTGGGGTGTGCATATTTTGAACGTGAAATAAAGGCAGTATATATATATATTCAGCTGTATTTGAATCCCCCCATCCGCTCATATGAGCGATTCAGTTGTATTTGACCAGTTGATTCACTCATTACTGTCGTTCAGGGAGCGCTATCCCACCTGAGTGAGTGATAAACCTGCTCGTTTGAGCGATTCAGATTTGGCTGCATGTTTTTGGCTGTGGAGGAAGTTAACCAGCGGATTCACTGACTCGGCCTATGCGATTCGATTCAGTTAAAGTTAACAGATGGATTCACTCATGACTCGCCAAGGACCCGGACTCAGTCAAGGACCCAGATCACACGGATTCACTCATGACTTGGCAAAGGACCTGGATCAGCCAAGGACCCGGATCTGACGGATTCACTCATGACTTGGCCAAGGACTGGACCCGCTCTCTGAGCGAATCCTATTCGCCTGCAGGGCTATTTTCTGCTCTGATTGACACAAGAGTCCACTAGGAGGATTCAACTTTGCAGGACGTTTGTAGGATTGTAGGTTTGTAGGATATACCTCATTTTTAAGTGTGGTGGTGCAAAGAAACTGTAAGTAATGCAATTTTTATGGTAGTAATTGATGTTTTAATGATTATAAGATATTTATGTGATGGAGTTTACAATTTAGACATGGTGTAGTTAAGACTCAAAGGATTCAGTTCAATGGAGATCTGAGATCCAGGTGATTCACCCGGGTGAGTCATGAATCACACCGTTCTACCAGAGAACCAGCAGCCATGGGAGCAGAAACAGGTGGCTACTGAGAGCCCTAAAAACCTGGTCGTGCTGGCGCTTCAGGCGTTGCCCTTGGGGCGTGCAAAAGCCAGCCAGCCACCAAAGGCCACCACGCATGCCAGCACCACTGAGATCATGCACGCCAGCACCATCGAGACCCCACTCTCAAGCGCCGAGACCGAGCTCCCGAGGACCAAGGCCACGCTCTTGAGACCCAAGCCAGCACCCAGGAGACGGCTGCAGCCTCCTACGCCAGCCCCCCGGCTTCACCCTCCAGGGCAAGGTAGTGTCGAGGCTAGAACAGGTAGCTCGGAGCCCATCGACCTTCTAGGCCCTTTGGAAGAGCCATTAGGCTCTTTAGTAAAACCTTTAAAGCCTGTACCAGCCACAAGTAGCCCAGGAGTCGAGCCATTAGCCCAGCAGCTAGCTCCATTAGATCAGAAGCCTGTAGCTTTAGCCGTAGCCCAGACACCTGTAGCTTTAGCCGTAGCCCAGAAGCCTGTTGCTTCAGCCCTAGCAGAGAGGCCTGTAGCTTTAGCCCAAACAGAAAAGCCTGAAGCTTTAGCCCTAGCCGAGAGGCTTGAAGCTTTAGGGGCCCATAAAGGCTAGTAAGGGATCAGTAAAGGCTAGAAAGGGGCCGGAATCTCCATCAGGGGAAGGGGGCCTTTTCCTGAATTTTTTTTTGTGGGGGGGTATTGGGGTCATTGAGGGCTCAGGTGGAGCCAATGGAGAAGGCTCCACCCCCGAGGACAGTGAGGGGCTTCCCGAGGGCTCCGGTGGGGGCCGTGGAGAGGGCTCCATCCCCGAGGATGTTCTCCTGGAGGAGGCTCCGTCTGGGAGAACAGCGGTGGGCTCCCTGCAGAGGGAGGCTCCATCCAGGGGAACTGTGAGGGGCTCCCTGCAGAGGGAGGCTCCATCCAGGGGAACTGTGAGGGGCTTCCTGAAGGAGGCTCCGTCTGGGAGAACAGTGGGGAGCTCCCATTAAGGGGCTCTGCCCCGAAGGACAAGGATGGGCTCCCCGATGAGGGGCTTCCCAGAGGGGGCTTTGCCCTAAAGGACAGTGAGGGGCTCCCGGTAAGGGGCTCCATTCCAAAGGACAGTGAGGGGCACCCAGTAAGGGGCTCCACCCCTGAGGGCAGAGAGGGGCTCCCAGTAGGGGGCTCCGAGAATATGAACAGAGATGCTCAAGGGGGAGAATCCCACGGGACCCACCCGGGCCGCCCTGGCTGAGCGGAACGCCGGCCACGATGGAGTACTATGAGAAACGGCCAGATGGGGCTCATGGGAAGCTTCCGCCTGCCCCGCCGCCACCCTTGGGATGTTGCGGGAGGTATGTTCACGCTCCGGTGGGGCATTCTGGGGGGGGGGTACTGTCAGGTCTGGTATCTGTAACGATGGGTGGCCGCTAGAGGTTACCCTTGTTTAAGTTTCTGATTTGTTTTAGGTTGGACTAGTGACCTCAATTATGAAGTGGGTGATAAGGTTTGGTAAGGTATTAGTCACAGCTGGGTGTTATAAGGACTAAGTGTTTGTGTTTGGATATTGGTGGTGGGACTTTGTGTGTATGTATTTAAGGATTTGTGTTTTAGTTGCCCGGGGTCGGTCAACCCTCTCCATTGCTTTAGTTTATCTTGTTCTCCTTTTGTTGAACTATAGTCCAAAGTCTGGCTCTCAGGCCAGTTTTGTTTTGGTGTATTGTTTAAAGAATAAAGTATGGAGCACATCAATAGGGATGTCACGATTATAAATTTTGATGGCATGATTATCATCTGCAAAATAATCACGGTTTCACAATTATCATGATTATTTTGCATGTATGAATTCCACAATGTAGACAATCACATTGTAGTAGTAGTAGTAAATATTAGTATTTTACTACATTAGTAGTAAATAAAAGAAGTTTTACCTTTTATTTACTACTATCTCTTTTGAAAAAAAAAGACAGAAAAAGACCCATCGTCTAGAATATGTCCCTCTGTAATCTTGGGGTATCCAAAAAAACTCCCATATGGCAGACTTCAGTCACTTCTTTGGTGGAACTTAAGCGCATTCAGTTTCTTCCACTGCCATTGTTTAGTGCGGTCAAGTGAGCTGTCATTCGCTGATTGTACTGTGTGTGTTTCTAGCACAAGTGCACCACTGGTGAAACGTTTTCGTTCTGGGCGAGTCCTGCCAATCTGTTAATAGCACTGTTATAATCTACCTTTTCAAAAACAGCAACAGAAACACGATGTTGAGAAGCCTTTACGATTAATTAATCATGCCGTTTTAAATCGCAGTTAATCGTGAAACCAGTTAATCGTGACATCCCTACACATCAACTATTCTTGGTGTGTGCCTGTCCTTTGTGCCTGGAGCAAGGGATAAAGTGTGACATTGTGTTGTTTCTGTTTCTTTTCTCTATGTTCCTGGAGGAATGTTGTGGTCCTAGAGTGATATCATAGTCCTGCAGGACCGCTGTGGTCCTGGAGAAACATTGTGGTCATGGAGGACCTTTGTGTTCCCCGAGGATCATTTGGTCCTGGAGGAACATTGTGGTCCTGGAGAAATGTTGTGGTCCAGGAGGAACGTTGTTTCATTTCACTGTGTACTGTGTATATGACTGAAATGGCACTAAACACCTGCTTGACTTGACTCGAACAGCATTCACTGATGGTTGAATTACTGTTGATCCAAAATCAGTACAGCTGACATAATGTTAAAACAGTGTTCAGTCTATGATCAGTGTTACATGAAGAATATTTATGAAATATAACACATCTTACAGACACCCTAGTTCAGAGCAACTTATTGTGATAAAAGATTTTTATCCCTACATGCACTAATACCTCGACAGAGATGATCAGTTTCCCTGCTTACGGCTTTAAGAATTGTGTTGACTTGTGATGACAAATGTTGGTAGAGTTTGTGACTGTTAACACATATAATGTGGATGGTGTGGTGGATGGTGTAGTGGATAACCCAGTACCCTGAATGCAGAAGGCTGGAGTTTCAATACTTGTTCAAGCAGCACTACCATGTAGGAATAAAAGACATGAGAGTCTTCAGACAGTAAACCTGTGCACAGCTAAGTTAAACAAATGTAAATTATCCTGATAGAGCATCTGTTAAATGCCTCATGTAAGTAGCATGTGTTGTATTTTATAAATACTCTGATCTTAGCACAGAATCAACATTCATGAATATGTAATAAGTACCAACATGAGACCAAAATTGTCCAAACATCAGTGAGAGCTGCTGGATCAATGTCACATCAGCAGATCAGCGTTCAGCATGGTTGATTTTCCAGCACTGAATCAATAGCCAGTGCAATGAGCAAGATCAATGCAAAGATCTGTGCTGATGCAAGGCTTTTGCACAATATCAAATCAACACAGTTTCTGACCCAGCTGGCCAAGCTGGGAGAGGAATAAAGCACTGCTGGGAGTATGAAAGTCCTTAATTGAAGCGGTTTCAGATCAAGCTGCGTGTTGCTGTTCTTTGGTTGTGAGATATGAATATTTGGTTGTGTAAATCTTAACATGTAGGAACTTCAAATACATTTTCATTAAGACACACTACATATTAATGCCTGTTCAGTACCTGTGGAATGTGTGTTTGCAGAGGTCATGACAAATTCAGCCAGGAAGCAGATTAGCCAGAGCCCTGTCATCTGCACAACAGAGAGAAAAAAAAAAAAATAAGATAAGCGAGCGGAGTGCAGAATGAGATCTGTTTAAGGCAGCAACACATAATTCTGCCTTACGAAATCCTTCATCAGGAAATGTTGAAAGAGCACCATAATATTCGCTTCAAGTTCATGCACAGAGAACATACTGTCCAAACTGTATGTTTCTATTTTTTTTACCCAGTATGGGTTCCGCTGTCCAGGGTCAATGCATTAGTGGCAGTTCGAAAAGATGTAGTGGGTCTTTACAAGGAAGTTTAGGGAATGGTGATAAGTGCATTACTACAGTGTAGGTGTTTACTGATATGTTTTTTTTTAATTTGCTGGTTAGCAGCAGCCTGTCAGTACAGCCTTTAGAGGAGGAGATCTGGTCACTTTAAATGCAGCATCAGGCTGCCAACGTGTGAACCAGAACCCACTGTGGGTTTAAACTCTCTTGTGGTTAGACTGAAAAGGGACAGGGCTGTTGGATTAAACCTGAAGACCTGAAGTGGAGTCCCTAAGGCAGATGGATGTGACTAAAAATCCTCCCAAGAGCTCCTGCAGACAAGCTGGTGCCAGACATGTTGCTCTGCTAGGCATCCCAGGATCCCAGGATCTTCTGCCCAGACTGACTGGAGATAGAAATGGGAACAACGGGTCTCTGACACCAGGAAAGATCTACACAGATAGTAGCAAAACACAAAACTTACTCCCTTAAGAAGACACCTTTATACCTACGAAACTGCTGGTTGAAGTCCTGCAGATAACAGCAACAGGAAGCCTTACATGCAAAGTCTCCAGCTACATTATCATCATTCATCTAAAACTATGTGAACCACTCATACCATGACAAAGAAAAAACTCCAGTTTTTAAGTGGGTTAGAAACAAGCTGTCAAGTTGTGACTCTTTAATGGGTTGCATCGCTGGAGTCAGGAAATATATGAAACATTGTTCTCTTCCATCAGATCTGACAGTTTGTTCTTTGCAGTTCATGGTCACAGCTGAAGGGTGAAAGTTTGAGCGCCCCGTTCAAATGATATTTTTTGGTTTTCTGAGTGAAAATAAGTACGTCTTCTGCATTTCTGCACTTTTTCATATACCCTGTACATATAACGATTATGTGCTAAACTGAACATATTGAAGCAAAATGAATGTTAACGCATTATTTACTTAACACCATCAATTATTTTATCATGTGGACTTTCTGGCATATTCTAGCATATTTCATCGTTTTTTCTAATAATGTTAAACTCAGCAAATTCTTTTTCAGAAAAATCCCAGCTTTGTTCTTTGTAGAGGTGTTAACCTATGTTCAATAAAATATTGATGAGAGGTGTACTTATGCATATAACTACATTTGAAGAACTTGACTTGCCATTTATTTTTAAAGCCTTCCATATTTTCCCCAAAATGTTTCCTAAGGTTTTCCTGTTTGAAGGAGAATTCTTGAAAGATGTTTCCTTCAAACAGGCCAAACCTTTGTTTTATTGTTACCTGTTTTGGAGTTTTCATCAAATGAGGATAAAAGCCTAGTCCTGCGCTATACATTATCTTTTCTGTTGAAAGAGAAATATAGTCCAGGACTAATCCTATTCCTGTCTCGGAATCCAGCTCTATGTGTCTATATTCTGTTCCATGGTTTCAGCAATTGTGAGTGTATTTCAGGTTAAATTAGTTTTTTCAGTTTATTCTGTTGCGAGCCAACATCAGATAGAAACAGCAGCAACAGACATAGAACAAGTCTGACATCAAACTTCATAAGTTTGTTTTCTCTTACACACTTACTTTGTTTTCTCTTAATTCAGTGTTGGAAAGTCATGCTGGTGTTCACTCTTGGGCTGATGTTCTTTACTGGGCTATCAGTGTTTTGATCAGCAGCATAACCCTTTGGTTTTATTTCCTGTGACATTTCGTAAAAGTCAGTTTTATCGCAAGTCTGATTTGCAGTTGAATGCATTGGCTGTGGATCAGAGGTGTACTTCCAAGTTCCAAGAAGATACTATTTTTGAAGGCAAGTTTCAGAACATAATTAAAAAAAAAAACATGGGGCTTTGGCCAGGCTTGGGTTTGTGTTCTGATTAATGTGTTTTTACCTTTTTGTAATGACTGTACTTTTGGTTTCCAGGTCTTCAATTTCAAAAACAGGAAGCCACAAATTTGAAAAAAAAAAAAAAACCCAAACCCAACAACCCAGAAGTCAAAAACAGAATAAAAATGCCAGCTTTAGTAGATGCTTGCAGTTTTGTATGTGTCACGTCCCTGGGTTCCACGTCCGTGCCGCCTCCGCCATGCCCGCAGCGGTCAGAGTCGCCAGTCTACTGACCCGAGGTTTCCCTGACATGCCCCCCTCTCCATGTATAGTTTTGTTTTGGCCTGGCAACGCACCTGTCTTGTGTCTGCCCTCGTGCTCTCCCTAATGATTACCTGCCTCAGTTTCCCCATGTGTTTCCGGGTGTCTTGTCTTACTCATTAATTCAGTGATTATCGTTTGGTCCGTGTGATTGGTCTGCGTGTCTGTGTCTTCCCCTTAAAACCTCCGGCTGTCCTCTCAGTTCTGGTCTAGTAGGCTTTGAAATTGTCCTTTCTAGCTCTCCTGTATTTCCAGTGTTAACCAGCGAGGCGGAACCTGGCTGGATGTCTCGTTGTGGCTGCCGCATGATGCGGAGCTTCTGTTCCAACCTGGGTTCCTAGTGACTCCAAAAGCGGAGCAAAACAAGTTTCAGGTCTGACTCACTTCTGGAGCAACCCTCGCTGAGCATGACCCCTATCCTGTGTCCTGAATGAAGAGGCATCTTCTGCATTTCTGTTAAAGGACTTTTTCAGACATCCCAAGTCTCATAGTTAGACACCAAGGTGCTCCTTGAAGAGTTGGGTCTTCAGACGACGCTTGAGACTTCACCTCAGACTACACAAAAGTGTATCCTTGTGTAGTAAGGGTGAAAAATAATGACAATGGTGCGCGCTGTACTGTTTGCAACAGTGATTTCAGCATTTCTCATGCCGGTTTAAACAACTGTAGAAGGCATGTTGAGGTGAGATTAACTAGTGTAATTTCATGTGCTGTATTATTCAGGTCTACACTACTTAGACACTTGATTAGTTGCCAAGGCTGTCATGAAAAGACCAAACTCCTTGAAGACTTTTGTAAAGTAGCAATGGAATATGAATAAGGAATTTGCATAAATAGTTAAAGTATTATCTACTTATTATTGTCAAAATAATACATAATAATGGCCTTCGTAATTTAGTGTGATGACTAGACAAAATTAATTAACAAATAATTATACATATAGCCAATGTAGAAATGCTAATTATCTTGTGCCTTCACAACATATTAGGAAGGCTAAGCGCAGGGAAGGCTACTCCAGTTTATCTGTTCTTTTCGTCACTAAGCTATTACTAAAGCTGAGGTGTATTTCACATCTTTCATTGTTGAACATAACCTGCCATTCCATGTGTGTAGGCAGTAGGCACACTGGCAAGTTATTTAGGAAAATGTTTCCAGAGTCAGAAATAGCAAGAAATTATGCATGCTCTCCCACTAAGACAACAGCTATAATGAACCTGGCACTGGAAACCGGATGTTCAGAGGATATGTGCAAATTAATCTGCACCAAAAAAGGCCATAAAGTTTTTTGGTTGATGAAACCAATGACATCATGTGTGAGAAGGAATGTGCCATTTTAGTCAGGTCCTACAGTGAAGCACAGGATAAGGTGGCAGTTGGATTTGTGGATATGCCAGTGTGCAATGATGCCAAAGCTGACAATAACTGCATTGCATCGTCCATGCATGAAAAAGGCTTTGAATGGTCCAATTGCATAGGATTTAGCAGTGACAATTGCAATGTCATGATTGGTAAAAAACAACTCTGTCTTCTCAAGAGTGAAAGCACAGCCCCCTCATGTATACAATGTTGGCTGTCCTAGTCACTTGGTTAACATATGTCCCAAAACTGCTGCTAAAGACCTGTCAATGTCACCTGAAGCATTGATAATTGACATCTACTACTACTTTGAGAAAAGCTCAAAAAGAAGAGAGGAACTTAAACAGTTTCAGGACTTCTATGATGTAGCCCAGCAGACAGTACAAAAGCACTGCCCTACACGATGGGTTTCTTTGGGAAAAGGTTTGGACCGTCTGCTCAACCAATGGTTTGCCTTTAGTTCTTATTTTGAATCACATAATGAGAATCAGTAGTCCTGTGATATTCAGAAGAGGCTGACAGACCATATTATGAAAATTTACACTTGCTTTCTTCACAATGTCACACAGTGTGTTGACAAATTTAATTTGATTTTTCAAAACAGGGCACCAGTTCAATGACAGTGTTGAAGAGCTCCTGCATGACATAGCAAGCAGATTTATTGTGCCGAAGGTTTTGAGAGAACAGAAAGTGCAGGAGATATATGTGTGCAACCCTGAAATTCACTGTGCAGATGAAGAGCTTTTTGTTGGGTTCTTGACAAGGAGGCACTTAAGTGAGGAAGCACTCCCCTCTTACAAGACAAAGCAATTCTTTAAAGATGCTAGAGCATTCTATGTCAGGAGCTTTCAAAAAATAAAAGAAAAATTCCCAATGAGAAACCAAATCTCGGTTAATCCAGAGAACCAAGATGATGCGAAACCAGAGCAGATTTTGACTTTGGAAGAGATATTCATTAATGTGATGAAGGCAGATGCCAGAGAACATCTCCACTTAGAAGCCCTGGATTATGCCTCAACTAACCTGGAAGCACTCGTGCCAGATTACAAAAACATTCCAGTTGATGAGTTCTGGGGGAAGCTGTCCAAGCTCAGATCTTTGAGCTCAGGGTAGTTTAGATTCGAGGAGCTCTGTCAGTTGATGAAGCTGCTGCTGATTCTACCAAATTCTAACTTTGATGTAGGAAGGGCATTCTGCATGGTCTGTCACATCAAGTCAGAATTCAGGAGTCAGATGTCTCACCAAACACTTGGTAAACCTGATGTCTTGCAAGATCAACAAATTCATTGACACAGAGTGCAATGAGATCGAGAAGCAGCCTCAAATTACAATAAAACCTTGCAAAAGACACAGGAAAGGAAATAAGTCTATCTTAGGCTTAAAAACAGTGTTCTAAAATGTAAAAGTCACTTTTACATTTTGTCACTCTGTTATTTTAGACTTTTAATTTTTTTAAAATAAAATACAAAGGCAGCCCAAGCGAACACAAACTACAGTTCATTTGTTGAAAGAAAAAAAGTTCAAAAATCAACTGGCCCTGTGCGAAGACGTAATTACTCCCTCAGTTACTCATTTAACCAATTAACCAAATGTTGTTGAGAATTGCAATCAGTTAAACTAGACATGATTTCCACTGGAGATTTATAGAGAGAAAACCCCCTCTAAACAAGACGGAGACGAAAGCTCTTTTGACATGTACCCAAAAAGCAGGCTTCTGCTACCATGTCAGTGTAGGAGTATGAGAGAATTGTCCATCATCCAAATAATGTGTGCTCAGCAGTGGTCATTTCTCATTGACCGATATGGAAGAGGGTGGCTTATTGTCAGTCAATAAGTATAATGTGTGCATATATGGTAGGTGTTATGATAAAATGGCATAAGTGTACATGTTTTTCTTTCATTCATTCATCCATTTTATGTGAACACTTAATCCTTACTATGGTTGCAGGTACCCGGAGCCTATCCCGGGGGTCAGTGGGTGCGAGGCAAGGATTCACCCTGGGTGGGGCACCAACCCACTGCAGGTGCACATTATAAATTTGACAGTCAGTTTCTTGGTGAATTTGGCAATCATTAATCTTCATATTTTAGTGTTTCCTTTTAGGCTTCCCACAAGGTTCCATCTTAGGACCACTACTTTTCTCACCCTTTCACAGAAATGTGTTCATGAAACATGAGATAAATGTTCACAGCTATGTTCACAGTTATGCAATTATGCATTTCTATTCCCACTAAAGGCAAGACTCGGGCCAGTGAATTGTGTCTCGATATTTCTCCACTGTCTTCAAACTTGCAGTTTAATCAGGACAAAACTGAGATGCTTATGCAAAATCCCAGGTGTATGATCTGTGAGAAATTTGTGTTGTACGTCATATATAAAGTATGAAACCTGTTCATTCTTTCATTTTAAACATTTCTAACACTGCATTAGTGTGCTGCCCAAGAACACAGTACAGCTTGTAAAGAACTCATCCAACACAGATCCAATCAAAAACAAAAGCGGGGTTTGAAACTACTACACTGGCTATTTGTATGTTTTAAAGTTATAAAGTCCTGCTGCTGTTTGTAAGCCTCTGAGAGCCTAAGACCAGTGGTCCTCAATGTACGTCTGTCTGCTTTGGGGCTGTTTTTCCTCCAAAGGCACAATAAGTGACACATTCAGATCCTCCTGCATACATCGATTCACATTAGGGCACATTAAACTGTCAGTTTAAAATAATTTCTGTGTAAGAAAAGTTTGCTCACCTTTTTGGTCTGTATTTTCTCTGCACCAGAGAGGAACTTCCTCTGCACTAAATGTCTCGTACACACAACACTGCATGTGCGTCTTGATGACAGATAAATGCACTACACACACACACACACACACACACACACACACACACACACTTGTTCTGCTGTGGGCGGTGTTACATGCCTTCTCTGCCTCAGTTTGAGGTTCTGGGTAAGGGGTTTGAGGTTCTGGGTAA
>JBBIGA010039121.1:3310-13483 GCA_037576975.1 Alestes dentex
CTTCAGTGGGGTTTCAGTGGAACTTTAGTGGAACTTTAGTGGAGCTTCAGTAGAACTTTAGTGGAGCTTCAGTGGGGCTTCAGTGGAACTTTAGTGGAGCTTCAGTGGAACTTTAGTGGAGCTTCAGTGGAACTTCAGTGGGGCTTCAATGGAGCTTCAGTGGAACTGTAGTGGAGCTTCAGTGGAACTTTAGTGGAGTTTCAGTAGAACGTTAGTGGAGCTTCAATGGGGCTACAGTGGAAGTTTAGTGGAGCTTCAGTGGAACTTTAGTGGGGCTTCAATGGAAGTTTAGTGGAACTTCGGTGGAACTTCAGTGGAACTTCAGTGGAACTTCAGTGGAGCTTTAGTGGAACTTTAGTGGGACTTTAGTGGGGCTTCAGTGGAACTTCAGTGGGGCTTAAGTGGAACTTTAGTGGAGCTTCAGTGGAACTTTAGTGGAGTTTCAGTGGAACTGTAGTGGAACTGTAGTGGAACTTTAGTGGGGCTTCAGTGGAACTGTAGTGGAACTGTAGTGGAACTGTAGAGGAGCTCCAGTGTGTGTCCAGCTGTGAGAACAGTCTCTGAAATCCTGTAGTAATCCGGGTGTTTGCCTCCTAACCTAAAGGTGATTGAGGAAAGTGTGTCTGTTCTGTGCTGTAAAGTATGTTTGGAAGGATTCTGAATTTAATCCAGAATGTTACTGAACATCCAGGATTTCAGGGTTTGTTGTTTATTCAGACCCCCAACACTCAGGAGGTGAGGAGCTGTGAGGAGGGGCAGCAGCTGGTCAGGGTTTAACTCTGAGAGGTGGTCCTCAGCTCAGGAGACCGACACACTCCCGTCACACTCCTGGCGTGTGTGTTTGTGTGTGTGTGTGTGTGATTTCTGGAATGAAGAGCTAGACCTTGGGTCCTTCAGCACACCTGCTGCAGTCACACCTAACATGGGCACGACTGTCCACTAAGAAAACACACACACACACACACACACACACACACTTGCTAAAATGAGTCCCTGGGTGTGATGAGTTATTGCATAGCTGAGCCGCAGAAAAGAACAGGATTAAAAATGGCAACAAGGAAAACAGTGTCCTGCGGCTCTATTGTCCGTCTGGTTCTGTCCCTGCGAGGAACCGGGGGTCGAAAGATCCGAGCAGATGAAGAACCAGAGAAATAAACTCTTCACCTGGTGCCATAGAGGAAACATTTCTGGTTCTGTGGAGAACCTTTCAACACACGCTGCTTCTTTTGCAAATGGAGAACCTTTTTTACAGTGTAAAGAGGCCTTTAACTGGTAGCTTTCATGTTATGTAAAGGGTCTTTTATAAGGTTCTTCACACCCACGCCTCTTCGTGGAACTAAAACAGTTCATGAGATTTTAGCAGTCAACCTTCATTCACACAGTGAGAATCTTCTCCTGAGAGTCTTCTCTCTGTTTTCCTCTCCTGAAGTGACACTGGAAGAGGAAAAAGGGGAACCTGAATGTTTATGGTTCCAGTCCCTCCTATAAAAATACTATACTTGAGACCATTCTGACTAAAGAGAAGCTGGACAAGGCAAGGCAGGTTTAATTATAAAACAGAGATCATTCACTTTGCTTTACGGTGATAAAATCAGCTTAAAAAGAAGAGTAAGCAATAAAATCAGGATAGAAGAATAAAAGTAAACAAAGCAATACAAAACAATTCATACAGTGTAAACCACAGAATGTAGATGTAACCCATCTGACCACCCTTCTCTGTAACTCTGGCCTTCAGCAGCACGTTCTAGATCATCTTTAACCAACAGAAACTGCTGCTGGGTTATATCTGACTAAGGTCCTGTTATTTATTTAACTACATTAAAGCTCAGGTTTTATGCAGATATTATAAAGATAAAAGTAGAGGGAGCAGAAAAGAGTGCAGGGTTCTTAGTGTCTGGGCAGGATTTACAAAAGTAGAGCCACTGATTAATTGAAGGGAGCAGAAAATAAAGCCATTTTTGGCTTGTTTTTAAAACAGGCAGGCAGGTCTGACCTCTATGAGCAGCTGGTTCCAGCAGCAGAATCACTAAATGTGTCTCAGTCCAGCAAATTACAGCAATACAACACACACACACACACACACACACACACACACACACTATGATCCAGTACCACACACACTGCACTGTCACACCCCTACAATATGTAATCTGTAAATAATGTGGTTCTGACAGTGAACCCCACATATGAGTGCATACAGTTTAAAGTGACTGTAAAAAAAAAAAAGTAAAAAATTATTTATCCTAATTCCAGTGTGGAGGGAACTGAGTGGGTGGAATAAATCAGGAAAACATTGTGAGTTTTGGGGTCCAAACACTCTCAGTTGGGGTGAAAAGGTTTTTAACCATGTGCACCCAAGACTAGGCCTGAAAATATAACTGTTGTGCCATTTTCAAAAAATAATTTAAAGTATTCCTCAAAGGAGAATTCCACCATCCTCTGTAATTCAGTGTCGTTCAGAGCGGGTTAGGCGTGAAAGGGTTCACTATAAAGAAAAATACTTTTATTCACTGTGGTGCACAAACTGACTCTAAAACAAGGTTCACTTCTTTAGTTTCAGCACCAGTTTCAGCCTGCAAACCAGTAACCGAAGCTTAAACCCCACCAGCAGGCAAAGTGCATCTCGAGCTGTGTTGGAAAAGTCAGCTTCTTGTTTAGGCAGCTGTTTGAATCTTCCTGAAATGCTGCAGAAATGAAACGGGGAAATTGGATTTTTGGTCAAACTGTCGCTTTAACAGTAAATGTGTGTGGTTGACGTGCGAAGCTCCTGTAAACGCGTGGACGAGCCCCCGGGCCTTAAGATAGCCGAGGCTTCACACCCTGACCCACTCACCCAGCATCTGTCCATGACAATGGGGGGGGGTGTCAGAGTGTGTGCTCTATAAGGCCGGCATGCTTGTGTTGTTCCTCCAGCTTTGTCTAAACATAGAACAGGTGGAGGGCCGCTCCAGTATAAAACCTCAGAGAGACGACTTCCCTGTGTCTCCACAGCCGCCTGGGAACGAGAAGAGCACCAGCACCTCCAGAACCATGGTAGGCCTACATCACCACCACAGCTGAGTTTAACTGAGGAGCCCCGGGATGCTGCGGCTGTAGCAGCGCAGCAGGCTGACCTCTGGGGTTTTCAGGGCGGGAGATCTGGACGTGTGACTGTGGTTTAATATGTTTTGGTAGTTTTCAGTTATCTGTGTTGAATCTGGTTTGCAACCTTTTTTTTTTAACCATGCAGGTCGGTTTTAGGCCAAAACCTGGACTGAAGGATTTTCTCTCAGGAATCACTATGATTTAGTCTGAGACTAGTCTAAGAGAACTAGTCCAACGTTTGCTTAACACTATATAATAATAAGAACAGACACAGTTATTTAGGACGAATCAAATGAATCAGTTCACATCAGAATCATTTGATTCACTACACAGTTGATTCAAACTGAGTACTGAGTGCTGAAGACTCACATTTTCATTTGCACAAACTGAGGGCAGAAATGACAAGAAAACACAAAGTCCTTCTGCCAGCTATGAAATCTAACGACCGATTCTGTATCTCAGTCGCCCAAGAAAGCTAAGAAGAAGGAAGCGGCGAGCTCCAACGTGTTCAGCATGTTTGAGCAGTCTCAGATCCAGGAGTTTAAGGAGGTGAGAAATACTGACATCCCTAGATTATAGGGGAGCTTAAAGGGCCCATATCCTACGTTTTTCGGGTGTGTTTCTTTTTTTTTTTTGCTTTATGCACCAAAAACAGTGATATTTCACTTCTACATTTCTTTACTGCTTCAAATGTTGTTTCTATTCCTTTAAGACTGATTTAAGTAAAGGAGCTCCTGACTAGCGGTGCCTCATTCAGAATCCAGAACCTTGAAAGGGTTAATTGTATATCAAAACTGAGAACTGTACTGTGAAAAATGTATATGTAGAGGGAGAAGACTGAAGGCGGGTTTTAGGAGAGTCTACTGTAAAACAGAAAAAGTTCAGCTCATTATGAGGCTAAACACACCGTAGAGCAGTGTTGTAAAAAAAAAATGGGGGGCGTTTGGGGGGATATCCACCAGGGAAATGAGAAATTAATACTTCATTTTTCTATGAAAACAATTAAAAACCGAAGACAAGAATGAAAAACAATTCAGGAGAGACAGAGTCTACTAAACTGTGTGTGTAAAACACTGTGCGCTCTTTAGCGCCCCCTAGTGGCTCCAGGTCCAAACTGAAGGTCATATTTCAGGTCCACAAGGCCGCTTTGTTCTTCACTTTACGTCTCACAGTATTTGCTGCTGTTAAAGTGTTAATGTGTGAAATGTTCACAGGCTTTTACCATCATGGACCAGAACAGAGACGGCTTCATCGACAAAAACGACCTGAGAGACACATTTGCTGCCTTGGGTGAGAGAGAGTGTGAGAGAGTGTGAGAGAGAGAGAGATTTGCAGGTTTAACTGGTGTTTAGTGACAGAAAGTGTGAGCTTAATCTGCCTCTGCCCTGTGTGAAGGTGTTTATCTGAGTTTATCTGTGTGGCTCTCACAGGACTCTGTTTAGTCCAGATACACTCTGAGCTAAATCTCACATTGCAGTGAACACCACTGAGCAGATTTAGCCACTGTGACACATACAAACATTAAAATGTGCAACACAAACATGCTTCTAATGTTCTGTAGTTCTGTAGTCTTTATATAAGCAGAAATCCCAGCAATGCAGTGACCACTTAACCCCAAGACCCTTAACCCCAAGGTGCTCCAGGGAGACTGCCCCCTGCAGTTAGGGAATGGAAGTTGCTTTGGATAAAGGCGTCTGATAAATGTGTGTGTGTGTGTGTGTGTGTGTGTGTGTGTGTGTGTGTGTGTGTGTGTCAGGCCGTCTGAACGTGGGTAACGATGAGCTGGATGAAATGCTGAAGGAAGCTCCTGGACCCATCAACTTCACCATCTTCCTTAGCATGTTCGGAGAGAAACTTAAAGGTAAAAAAACAAACACTTGGCTTCACACTGTAATACAGCAACACTGAAAACCTTGACACTCGAATTAAACACTCTTCCTCCCAAACACGAGTAACTGAGAGACAAAAGTGTATTTTATTCATTTTTTATTAACATAGAAATCATACATACATCAACACTAGGCCTTTCAAATGGCCCATATTATGGGGAAAACTGCTGTCTTTTACTATTGAAATTTGATGGTGTGTAAACTTTCGAACATACAGTTCACTCCCCAGTCCATACAGTCCAAATTTAGAAAATAAGTTGAACAGCCTGATTATGATTTATTGTTTCTCTTTGAGTAAAGGATCAGTTTCAGAAATGGTCTGTTTCATTCAGAGGGACACAGGGAGGTTGGACAGTTGTTTGGAAATGGACTTAGACCATTTTCAGTACATAAACACTCACAAATTGTAAAAGTGGAGCTCAACAAGCCAAAATATAATACAAGAATAATGTGGTATGAGGGACCTTTAATAATAATAGTTATATTTTCCCTCGTCTGGAAGGAACGGACCCTGAGGAGAACATCCTGAACGCCTTCAAGATCTTCGACCCTGAGGGCACCGGAATAATCAAAGGAGAAGAGTGAGTGTCTATACACCACACACTCTGTTCTCGTAATGCATTGTAATATTTTACTGCAGTGCAAGTATCAGTCCCTCCCTTTTTACTTCAGTTTATATTTTTATTACAAAAAGTCATTCAATTCTTGCTGTTTTTCTCTTTCAGGATTAAATACCATCTCATGTCCCAGGCAGACAAATTCACGGAGGCAGAGGTTAGTTTCTTACACACACACACACACACACACGCGCACTCACTCACTCACACTGAGTCTTTAGATTTTGGGTGAATGTAGCTTGCAGTTAATTGAAGCCCCACCAATTAACATGATGCAAAATGCACATCTGAGGAAAATTCCATTAGAGACTAATTAACAACTTTATAATAATAAGTAAGAACTGAGCCATGCTGAAGTTTCCTATTTAAAATTTCCTTAAATGGTTCATGCACCGTAATGCAGCTGCTGGACCATTTTGGTGAAATTGAAAATTTGTAAAAAAACAAAAAATCAAAACACCCCCCGCCCTGAAAAAAACCCCCACACAAAACAACAACAAAAAAAAAACCTAACAAATAATAAAAAATCTGGTAAAGAGGTCAGTGAGACGGTTTAGGCGTGCAGTTAGCACCAAGCTAACTGGTCGGGAATACGGTTAGCTACATTAGCCTCTTAGCTCCAAGATTTGGCCTAAAGGGCGAAACGTTTCATATTCGATTGAGCTGTTGCTTTACTCTAGATCACCATGTATCAACACTAAAACGGCTCTTTCTGCCTGCAGGTTAATCAGATGTTTACAAACTTCCCCCTGGACGTGGCCGGGAACCTGGACTATAAGAACCTCTGCTACGTCATCACCCACGGAGAGGACAAGGAGCAGGAATAAACACTACAATTCCCACAATTCCACGTGTTTACTGTCTGTCTGTCTGTCCATTCCCCGGACTGGTGTCTGTGCTTTGTCAATAAAGATGTAAAAAATCCAGACCCGTCTGTATGTCATTTCTGTAAAAGCCAATAAATCCGTGCATCCTGTGTTAAATAAGGAAACAGATTTTGTTATAAGTGACAAACCCTAAAAGGGGAATTCCACCAATTTTCTGATTTCCAGCACAGTTAAATGAGAAGAGAATAAAATTGTTCAGAATGGGTTTGGTGTGAAATGCTCTGTTCTGCAGGAACTTAAAGAGTCAGAATTGTTCACAACACTGCAGCAACATGAGAAATCTGTACATTAATGTGGAAATATATCACTTAAACGACGGGCAGGTTGCACGACACACATCTCGGCCTTTCTGGAAACGTGACAAACCCGAAACACTTTCTGTGGCGAGCTAAAACTGATAAAATCAGCCATTAAGACAAGTGGTGCTTGTTTGAGTCAGATTTTATAAAGGATAATGAATGTCAGTTTTTATGAATTATGTATGTGTCGTAGTTATAGTTATATGTAAGGCCTTATTGATGCTGCACCTTAAGATGTTTCCTTGGTGACTAACAGTAATTTTCATGCTACTCTTCCCAGAATCAGGTAATAAATGCACATGTTTTGTTCTTTAACACAGTTGGAGGAACAGAAGAGGGCAGAAGTTGATCAGAAGAGTTTTTATAAAATATCACACGGCATCTGAATTGTTGACTCGTTGTTCAAACTGATCTGGTAAAACTAGTAAACAAGGTAAATTGTTTCGGTTAAATTCAGATTGGGTTGGAGATGAGGAATAAAAAGGAGTTTTGTATTACAATAAAAGGTGAAAATGCAGTTGACTTTTATTTGGCACATCACAATTTGCCCTGCAGAGTCTCATGCCCCCTGCTGGCTGTGAGTGTTCTCTGCCCCCTCCTCACTTGGAGCTGGTGGGTGCTGGGGGTCAAAGTGGGCACGACCCATCCAGCGGCGGGCACAGCGTTCGCCAGCGGGTCGGTGCCTGAGCCTGACTCCAGATCAGAATCTAGGAAACAGAGAGGACAGTTTACACACATCCTCAGTACAGATTTGTCACCACTAAACCCCGCCCCCCTCACCGTGAACAACCATGTGCTCCAGGATCAGGACCCTCTCAGCCAGGATCTTCAGAGCCACCTTCAGCTGCTGCACCTGCAGCACACACACACACACACACACGCACACACGCACACGCATACAAACATACAAGCATACACACACATATACATACACACAAACATATACACACACACACACACACACACACACACACACATACACACACACATACACATACATAGACACATATACACACAGGGACACACATATACATACACACATACACACATACACACGGACACACATATACACACACAGACACACATATACACATACACACATACCACACGGACACACACACACAGATCTTTTGAGGGGGACTGTGGCGAAATGTATGAGTATATATTATATAAAAAACTATTTTAAAAGTTTTTTTTATTTACCTCTGTGTTACTTTCACCTGGATCACCCTTAGGACCAGGAGCACCCTGCACACACACACACACACACACACACACACACACACACACACACACACACACATATATAACACTCTCAAACACAAAACCCACTAAGAAAAGAATGGTTTGAATCCACTGTTTCCACTCACCGCCCTGCCAGGCTTTCCAGCGTCCCCTTGCAGCCCCTGGTAATAAAACATAGTCAGTAAAAATCAGACCTAAATTCAAAAAAGGTCCGAGTTCAAAAGGCCTAATCACTGGAGGCTGTTAGCTTTATGTAGTTTTACTGCTGCCCGTCTGTCTCTTACCCGCTCTCCCGGATCTCCCTTGGCGCCTTTGGGGCCTGGAATTCCAGAAAAGCCTGAACCCCACTACAGCCGGAGCAGAATAAACAGCACAGAGTCATTTACACATCACCCCAATGAGAGGGCGTTCACAGAAATATAAATTCTCCATGAACATACATAAAACATTTCCAACCTCTCTTCATCTCTTAGAACCAAACAGGCTGTTTCTGTCACTGTGCCTTTAAGTGTGAAATATCTAAATGAGCTCTGAAATATGTAAATGAGATCTGTTTTGCAGTCGGGGCTGAAAAATTCCTCCTAACTTCAGCATGAGTGGGCGAGGCCAAATTGTGGAAGGCAGAATAGGCGAATGTATGCAAATATTTACATTTTCATAACATCACAAAAACAATGAATAGTTATAGACTGTAGGGGCTAGGGAGTGAACGGTTAACGTAGGAAACTTTAAAAGGGAGGGAACTTTAGATTTTTAATGATTAAATATGCCCTTTGAAGAAGTTATTGTCAGGATAATGTTTAATGTGTCCTACATTTCGTCCTGGTGGTCCGGGCCGCCCTGGGGGTCCTGCAGGTCCTGGGGAGCCTGACAGGTTTAGAAATGGAGAAGGAAGAGAGAAAGAGAGAGGCTGAGATTATAGTAATGCTCTAATAGAAAAGGCAGCAAAAAAGAGTGAAGAATCTGTGCAGAAAGTGCAGATTCTGAATTCTTACTCCATCCAACATTTCTTTGTCATTTTGTGATGTTAAAACAAACAGCAGACTGCCAGAGATGCATGTTCAAACTGGCCAAAGAACAGAAATGAACTGTAAATGTAATTAATGGAACTGACTATATAATTACATGATGTAATTATATAATCGCCTGAGGCTAAACGTGTTTTTATCTGTTGCAGAAGTGAAGTTTTCTTCTAAATGTGCTTCACCTGGAGGCCCAGGTGGTCCTGGAGGTCCGAACAACACTCTTCGTCCAAAACGAGCAGGGAAGAAACCTTCATCATCTAAATAAAATCACACACATACAATCGCACACACATACACACACACACACACACACACACAACAATGCTTTGCTAAATAAAAAAACACTACAAGGTGTCAGAAGAAAGTGTCCAGATGATCATGTGATGAGCTACACCATTTCATTTCATTTTTTTTTATTGTTCCGCCTCTACCCAGTATGTTGCTTCGCTCAGTACTGTTTCCCAGGCCCCGCCCAGTAGTATGTGTGTGTGAGTGTGTGTGTGAGTGTGTGTGTGTGTGTGTGAGTGTGCGTGTGTGTGCATGTGTGTGTGTGCGTGTGCATGTGTGCGTGTGCGAGTGTGTGTGAGTGAATGTGTGTGTGTGTGTGAGTGAGTGAGTGAGTGTTCGTGTGTGTGTGTGAGTGTGTGTGTTTGTGTGTGTGCGTGTGCGTGTGTGGGGGTGTTCGTGTGTGTGAGTGTGTGTGTGAGTGTGTGTGAGTGAGTGTGTGTGTGTGTATGTGTGAGTGTGTGTGTTTGTGTGTCCGTGTGCATGTGTGTGTGTGTGTGTTTGTGTGTCCATGTGTGTCCCTGTGTGTGTTAGAGTGTGTGTGTGTGTATGTCCGTGTGTGTGTGTTAGTGTGTGTGTGTGTGTATGTGTGTGTGTGGTGTTTGTGTGTCCGTGTGTGTGTTAGTGTGTATGTGTATGTGTGGTGTTTGTATGTCCGTGTGTGTGTTAGTGTGTATGTGTGTGTGTGGTGTTTGTGTGTCCGTGTTTATCTGTGTGTGTGTGTGTGTTAGTGTGTTTGTGTGGTGTTTGTGTGTGTGTGTGAGAGTGTGTGTGTGTGTGTGTGTGTGTATGTGTGTGTGAGTGTGTGAGTGTGTGAGTGTGTGTGTGTGTGTGTGTGTGTG
>JBBIGA010039142.1:0-13482 GCA_037576975.1 Alestes dentex
GACCAATAGTATCGATTTATGAAAAAAAACAACAAAGACCAAAAGTGGAGTTACGAGGTTTCTGCCAGACAGTGACGGTATATTACATATATATATATAGTATATTCCATATTACATATCTATCTGTTTATGTGCCCTAATCACCAAAATGTGGCACCCTGCTCTCTATCATGCTTATAAATACGATTGCACATGTACAGTACACATTTAAACGTCAATTTTGCACAAAATTATGTCTACCTTACACAGGATATTTTTTATTTTTATCTTATTTTACTTTTAATTTACTTTTAGTCTATTTGTTATTCTGTCGTCTTTATTATATCTGCTGCTATATCTCTCTTATTTGCACAGTCTTAGGTGTGATTTTGGGTACATTTCACTGCACTTTGTACTGTGTATGTGACAAATAAAGGATCTTGAATCTAAATAAAATGAATAAATGTTAAAAAAAAAACAAAAACAAACATATCTTTACTCTAAACGCTAATGCGTCAGATTCACATTCATTTCCATTCACAGTTAGATAACTTTTGATAGACTTCTAACATTAGTCACTGTTTTTCATTACTTTTGTTTCGACCAGTGGATGACGCATTCCCTTTTGAGCCTCTTTTCCTTCTTCTTCCACATGTTCTCAGGAAGGTTTTACAGTTCCTAGTTTCCCTGCTCTGGCTGACTAAGGGCTTGGACCTGGATCCAGGCTACTATGTGACAGTGTCTGTTGTAAAAAGCTCTATAGATCTAACTTTAAATTAGATACTTATTCTCAGCCTTATGTTAAGTGTCTGAGAATATATGAGTATTAAAGTGCCTCACTTGACCATTAAAAGCAGTTTGGAAAGATTTCTGTCCATCTATCAAGCTCTGGAGACTTCAGCAGTTTCACTCGGGCTTCTACAGACAGATATTTATGAGAGCAGTTAGTCTATTCCACGCGTCCGTCTTGTCTCGTGTGTTTACTGGCCTGTAAATTCTGACAGAATGGCCGAAAGGTATTGGTTGTTCGATACAGGCTCATAACTCAGACTAAGGCCTTAATGTCGCCTGTAATTTCAGGAGGTTCCTCTCAGAATCCTGTCCGCTCAACTGCAAAGATGGAATTCCTGCATTTCAGGTCAGTTCAGACCAGTGACACTAATTTGTGACCCAGATGATCAAATGAATTATTATGTAAGTTAGAAATGTGGGCTACTGTCAGAACCAGACTTTCTGCTGTCTGTATGGAGATATAGAACCTCTTCACTGGTACATAACTCACTAACTGGCCAGATTTGTTTCTGAACACCATTAGAGCAACAAAAGATCTTACAGATCAGTTCAAGCCTGAAAAAACTACGACACAAAAATGACATGCGAATGATTTAATAAAAGCCAGAGTTGAGTTCAAGTTCATGTAGCTATTGCACTTTTTTCAGTTTGATAAACCCAGGAAATAAAATGCTTCGAAAAAAATGCCATATTTAAGCTTTCCTGTGTCTTTATTTTCACTTAGAAAACCCACTGATTGACTGGGGGTGTGTAAACATTTGCATTTGTCTCTCCTGTTCACTTAAAGCCAATTATGACTTCTTTGCAGGCACTGAGCACACATTTTGGTTTTCTTAAAAACAAAAATAACACAAATAAAACGAGCAATACTTTTTGATTTTGTTCAGAAAAAAAACGATCCACATTCTTCAGTTTGCTTGTGCTTGCAAAAACAAATGAACAGATTAATATCAGTTGTAGGATCATTATTAAAAAGATAAAAAAAAAATCAATCAAATATATTGATAAATGGGTTAATACACATTTATTTTAATTGCTAGTTCTTAATTTGAGTTTTTATATGACCTTTGATGGACTCATAAGTCGATTTAGATAAAGGCATCTTCCAAATGAATGTGATGTAATGTAATGTTAGGGATCTGGAATTAAGAAAACACTCAAATGAATGACGAGACTAAATAAAAACAGGGGTTGCTACACATTTCTACTTGTGTCATATTCCAAACTATATCAGTGTCAACCCCTGAAGACTTGATCTCTTGCTTCTCCACCCATGAGTAGCAGGTGTGTCAACTCAGATTAGCATACTGGGCGTCTCGTGAACAGGCTCATTGTCATGTAAATGGGAGTCGACAGAGCAGTCAAATGCAAAATAACTTCATGCAAACAAGCCAGTGCTTCCCAGACTGCAAAACAGAGACAGAGACGATTAAATGTGGCTCACGGAAAGTATGGGTAGAACATAGGTGGCGCTCAGTAAGCGCCTGAGTGGACTGACAGGTGATGTGTTTCAGATCAGAGTGAGGGTTCAGAGCCAATCAGCATCACTGGGGTGGAAAACCTCCTGATGACTGTATTTAAGAGAACCAGACTGGTCTCTGATTGGCAGAAACAGAGCCCAGCCCTGCAGTAAACATGAACCACCTCGCAGGGAGGGGGAGGAAAACGCAAACACGCTTACACAGCCACAGTCATGTGACATTTGGATTTGGTTTTGGAAAACATACTTAATTTAACATTGGGAAAACTTTTAAACATAAAAAAATGTGCCATAACTATTTCTTAGGCTACATTCTATGTTTTCCTCCAATATATTCAGCAAATAAACGACACAACAATGCAGAGGACGTACTCATTTTCCAGGGGTTGCCCAGGGGTGCTCCATATTTTGAAACGAGCTGTACAAACAACAGCCTGTTACAAAAGGTCGTTTTATTGAGTTTTGCAAATATTGAAATACAAACTAGAATTAAGGGCCCTAAATGAAGTGTAATTACATGCAGATGTTTTTTTATGTAGCTCGTTTATAGAGTGGTCGTTATGATTTGCTGACAACAGCTTTTGCTGTGGGTCCCTTTGTTGACATTAAAGCATCAATCACCAGCGTGACCTGCACACTGCATCAGTCTGACTCCAGCTTTTATAGCATCATTTTAAAAATGAACACAAACATGATATTTCCTTCCACATAATGCGGTGGAAACAGTTTCTTATGAAGAGCCAGGCAAGTTGCTTGGTTCTATTTCCAAATCCAGAAGCCTGTATTAGAGAATCTGGTGGTGATTTGTGGTATGGACTAGCTGTAGCAGTTCCTAACACAGTCATATTAACTCACATTCAGAGAGTTTCATCCGGGGGCGTCAACATTGGTTGACTCATAACCCTCGGCTCTGCCTTTTCTAGTTAGACTGCTGCACGCCAGAGTTTCAACTGTTAAACATTATACCCTAAAATCTCAAGCAGAACTAACCGGGGTTGCTGGGGTCCCTTGCCCAAGTGTCCTCCTGGTTCAGCTGCTCGACTGTGCTCCTCCCCCAGCCAAGGGCAACTGCTGTTCAAAAGCTCCGATGGAGATTATTGTTCCTGTTGCTGTGGACTAGAGACTCTCCAACTCCTCTTCACTCTGACCCCAACAAAAACTACCACTACTGACTCAAACTGTGCTCACTCAGGTAGCCATAGAGGAACAATCTGTTCTGCGGTGATTAAGTTTGTACACAAAGGCCTTCTATTGCTATTTATCTCCAAAGACTCTCTTTCTCTCTTTGGGTTGACCAGAGAAAGATGAGTCCCCCTTTTTGAGTCTTGGTTCCTCCCGAGGTTTCTTCCTCCAGCTTTAGGAAGTTTTTCTCTGTCAGCCTTGGCTCACTTGGGGCTCGGACCTAAGCTGTGTTCGAAAAGTGCACTCGTTCACTCGCTCACTCATTTACTACATAGTGTTTGTTATATAGGGCGGTTAACCAGTGAACAAGGGGAGGCAACGTTTAGTTGATTTCGGACCCGTGAGGATATCCACGAACAGCCTCACTTTCACTTGTGTTATATTGCTTAAATAAAGTATTTATAGTAACTCCACATACACTGAGGTAAATTTGCCATGCTGGGCCTGATATCATTAAAACGATATGTGATTTAAAGACAAAAGAATTCATACCATTGGTTCCACGGGACTTAATTCATTACCATGACGTTATGATAAACTTGAATATCAAAACACTACTCACATTTGTGCATGACGTTCTCCATTGCTGGCAACTGTACTGGTTCCTCCTCTTCTCGACTATATTTCGCGGGATAACAGTAGAAGAAAACCGCAGCGCATGATGGTATATGTGTATTCATGTAGTGTACAGTGTCTGGACACTAGATTTTGGCGTCGCGCTGTGATTTCGTAGTGCCCTAACTAGTGGGAGAAATTGACAGTTGGAATTTCTAACAACACTACGAAATGGCTGGTGCACTTCATAGTGAACGAGTGCACTTTTTGAAAACAGCTCTCGACTCTGTAAATTACTTTGTGACAGCATTGGTTATAAAAAAGCACTGAATTGAATTTGCATAGTATGACATGGCCTTGTGCTCTGGAGTCACTTCGTGTGCACCTATGGCAGAGGTAAAACAGAGGGGGCGCTGCTGGCACAGACCACAGTAATTAGGTTATTTTGATTAAAAATTTCAACTAGATTGATGCCACTTATTACAAGCTAATATATGAATGAAAAAAATGGCTTCAGGGCATAATTACTCTTTAAAGGTCAATCCACTGTTAAAAGAATAAAAAGCACTGAAAGAACCATATTGCAGCATCAGGGCCGCCGGTCTTGATGGAGGCACACAGTCAGGGATGCCCTGTTGGGTCTAAGGCAGACCCTGAGGCAGGCTGTACCCTCAGAGGACTCCTAGCTAGTGTGATTTTTTTTGTGCTGCTGTTGCTGTTTTTACTGTGGCACTGCAGAACAACCCCTTGAGAGCAAGCAACTAATAAAGCATTCTATTTGTTCCTGCGTAAGTTTACTGTATTGTCTCTGCTCAAGTTTCTCGAGCAAGCCAGCGCAAGCAGGGCTAGAGCGAGCCATTGTGCTGCTCAAGACAAATCACAACTGTGCCGGCCCCTGCAGATTTCTCAGAATCAGTTTGCAACACTACACACAAACAAAACAAAAAACAAAAAACAAATGCCCTTGCCTTACACAGAAATTAAATAATGCAGTGCCAGAGTACTCACACTTTCAACACTTAATCAGGCCATTTATTTGTATAGTTAAGCAACATTGCAGATCTGTAATGAACCCTGCCAAAAATCTCTCATTTACCTGAACTGACCCTTCACTATGCCATAACTTCTTAATATTCCAGCCATTTTTCCATTTTCCACCTGATATCAAATGCCCAGATCTTAAGATTTTATACCCAGACAGTAGTCTGGATTGGAAGATATGCTGAAGGCAATTCTCAGTAGACTGACTGCTGTTGCAACAGGGAGGCAGAGTAGAATGAGGCCGGCAGCGGCTAGAACCGATTGCCTCATCCCCAGGGAAGAGTCTTCTCTCTAGTAGATGTTGGCAGAACAAAGCAACAAGTCTGAAGCACTCCATTCAGCACAGCATGGAAAGGTGGAAGACATTCTCAGGTTGTCAAGTGTAATAGCAAAGACTATAGCGACACATGGCAGGGATGACTCCAGGAACGTGAGGGAGAAAAGTGACTAAACAGTGCCCACCAGCTGTGCCCTCATGGAGAGCCTTTTCAATGATCACTGTATGCACTGTATGAACTACGAAGGCCAAAAACGAGACACCACTGATTCCACTCGTAGGTGGGACAGGATGGGCTGCATTGCAAAAGTCCTCTCAAATCAGTTCTGACTAAAACGGTTGGATTTAAAACAAACCGAGAGCAAGTATCCACCTCCCCCTCAACACCAACAGACATATGTGGACAAAAGTTACTCATGTAGTCTCTCAGGACCAGACATTGCTCAGTATAAAACTATTTTAAGGAACGGTCTTGACAAACCATAGAACAAAAGGAACACTATTCGCCTCATTCATTGTTAGTGAGGAGCAACATTTTTCTGTCCCAGTATAGTCACTGAGCCCGGTCTCACAAGTTTTTGTGAAGCCATTACGACATACAATCTATTCAAAAACGTGCTGCAATCACGCTTTAGGCCTTTTTTTCGTGCTAGGACAACGCTTCACAACCCTGTATTTTAATGCGCAGTGCGTAACACCGCCAGCATCAGCGCTAACTGGTGACTGAGGGACAGTAGGAGAGAAATTTGTGCACGTCGACTTAAAAGAGTTTTTCACCGTCTTTGCCTCCAGTTCACATGGAGTTGTCTTCTGTTGTAGCCTATGAATAAATATACTACACATTTCCCACTAAAAGTGTAATAATAATGACTTGATTCCTTATCGTTTTTGTTTGCAAAGTGGTTGAAACAGGTTGAAAGGCTGTGAGACGGGGAAAGTCCCTAACCTTAACCCTAACCTTAAACCTAAACCTAACCTTAACCCTAACCCTAAACCTAACCTTAACCCTAACCCTAAACCTAACCCTAACCCTAAACCTAACGTTAACCCTAACCCTAACCCTAACCTTAACCCTAACCTTAACCCTAACCCTAACCCTCACCCTCACCCTAATTCTAACACTAACCCTAACCATAACCCTAACTCTAAACCTAACCCTAACCCTCACCCTCACCCTAATTCTAACACTAACCCTAACCCTAACCCTAACTCTAAACCTAACCCTAACACATCCCTAACACTAACTCTAACCCTAACAGTCACCAGTTAGCACTGATACTGGCGGTGTTACGCCCTGCGCATTAAAACATATAGGGTAGTGAAACATTGTCCTAGCATGAAAAAATGTGATCGCAGCACATTTTTGAATAGATTTTATGTCATGATGGCTGCACGAAAAGTTGTGAGATCGGGTTGAGTAGCTTCCATACCTACCTATTAATTAGGAGCCCGATCACGCGAGGCCTATCTAATGGTGGGAGGGTGATGGTTAGCACAAGCTTCCTCTGGTTCGCGTCAAGCGAGCCACCGCATCTTTTCTTGACTGCTCAAAGCACTTGGAGGACTACGCTAACATCCAACAGAGACCTGCACTGGCTAACATCAGGCTAAGTGGTGGAGGGGCCCTGCTCACCCAGAGAGAACCAAACAAATTTCCCTGTCTTCGACTCCTGGCCATGGACATGGACACGAACTTATGATCTGATGAGAGGGCCAATGTTTAGACAGTTCTGCTGCTCGGGAGCCCTGACAGCAGCATTATGAGCTAAAGCATTTATTAGTGTGCTTGCATCAGCAATCACACTACTGTTCCTAAGTTTTATTTTTTTTATTATTCTTTTTACAGCTAAATTTGGCATCTCTTCTTCTCTTACAGTTTTGAAAAGTTCAAAACATCCGTCAATATTCCCTTCAGCGCACGAGTGCACAGCTAATTGGTCAGAAGATCAGGGGTCGATTTTTTTATTCGTTTAATCAGTTACTGTGGTCAGGTCCCCTCTGTAATATATGGGGAGAGAGAGACAGAGAGAGAGAGGACAGAGATAATCTGTGAGATCACAGATAATAGGATAAAAAGTGACAAAAAACAGACGTGGAGAAAATAACACAGAGAAAAACACATGGCAGACTCACAAACAGACTTCAAGACACTAAAGCTGAGGTCATATAAAAAAGACGTGTGTCACTGTTTGTCACGGTTTAACTAGAAACACTCAGCCCATGAACCTGGGCACCTATGCCTTTAGGCATCTTTACCCTTACACGGCTTGGTAAGAGCCGCTGAATTCCTGGCCCTGCTAAAGCGCTGGACTCTGAATGAGAAGATCCAGGTTGTTTTGTACATAAGAGCAATGTTTTTGCGTCTCCAAACCATGCAATCACACTTTGCATTTTCTCACATAAATCTAAAAATCTAGCATCTAGTTTAATCCTTTTGTTTGTTTATGTTTGCCCATTTCAAAAAATGTGACAGGCAAATGCCCTACACTTAACATGTCACCAAAGTAGGCAAACAAGGGTGTAAACAGATCCATTCTGTGTGGGTGAAAAATACCACACTGATGGTAAAACGTACTCTGCAGCCGGCCCACAACACCACTGTTATGCAACAGGACGACAGAGCGGTCAGAGCCACCTCACCCAACCGCTGAAAGCTTCTCTGTGTCTTCAGTGCGGCTCTCTGTTTCCTCAGTGTGCCCCGCCACCCAACAGCTGCATTCAGATCAGCCCTCGGAGAGACAACGTCACCGGACGGAGAGAGAGAGACCGATGTACTTTTCTATCAGTCATTTTTATCAGACTTGGTGAGAGGGGTGTTGTCTGTCCACAGCACATCATTCATCTCAAAACAAATGTCTGTAGACATAGCAAATGATAACTGCATGGCTCAGTAGATACTATTTTGCATTTCAGTGGCGTTGTCAGGCCTATTCAAGTGCTTCTCTGGGACTTTAGGGTGGTTCCAGAAAGGCCCGAGAGTCCTTGGGAGATGAATGATGATAGCGTCAGACAGGGACAGCCGAGTTTATATATCCCTCACAAGCAGGGCAGAGAGTCGAGCGGGAGGAGGCCTTAAAAGGCAACGTGAGCCGAAAATGGAGACGGGAGCACAGTGCCAAGCATTAGATGAATGACTGCTGCACTGACTCAGTTTTACATGCACAGTGACAGATCTCTACAGAACAAACAGTGGTGCTGAAACCCTTAATATCAGGCCGGTTTCTAAGAAACTGTTAACACAGCGCTCAGAAATCTAGACACTTTAAAATGCAGAATAGAGCAATGCGCCCCTGGTCAAATGACATGTTTTGTTGATATATAATAAATAAATACACATCCTCTTTAGCATGGGGCGCACTACTCCGACCTTGAAGGACCAGTGTAATGCCGATACTGTAATGATGGCATCTAGCACAGTTTGGTCATTTGCCTTCGCAAACACATCCAATTTAAATCGTCTGTGATTGCACGTTAAGTGAGTGTTTGACTAGAGGATCCACCAAACCGTGCCAAGCACCAACATCAATCTATCCATGGGCGCCGGACGACACCCCCCCCACCACCACCCCCCCCTCACATTTTTCAAGATCATTCATTTCATCCCCCCACTTTTTCTCTCCCGGACAGCAGTCAAGACGTAGAGCCCTGCACGCTGTTGTAGGTGTATGGGGGGGGGCACCAACTCCAGATTAAAGTCGATGTATTTGAATGCAATGTCATTAAAGTCCCTGTTGGTGTAATGGTCAGGCGTCCCAATACTTTTGTCCATTTAGTGTATGTCATGGGTGCCATTTTATAGCAGTTTTCATGACTGTACTGGAGTAGTCTGAAAACAAACTTCAGCATATTTTAGAGCACATTTACTGATCGCTTGCTAAATTTAACAGACTGGGAAAATAAATAAAACATAAAACTGTCTGCCCTGTGATGGACTGGTGACAGAGTGCTCCTCCACCTTTTGCCCCGAGACTGCCGGGACAGGTTCCTGCAACCCGGACAGTCAGGAGAAGCGCCTCGGATAACCTGTGAATGAGTAAATGAATGAAATACGACCTGTGCTAAAGATATGACACATATCTATTTTATTTTATATAAGCGTAAACTATATTTTAGTTTTCTCCGATATTCAGCTACCAAGCAGATTGACAAAATGTGTGCATTAACATGTGCAAAGCAAGTGCCTTTAAGTTTAATACCTGTAGAGGATGTTTACATATTTTCACTCAGAAAATCAACAGAACATGTCACTGTTCGCATTTCTGCCTACAGCAGTGTGTGGAGTGGAGTCTAGGGAGACAGATTACTTATTGTTGAAGGGAAATTCAAGGCAATGCATAAAACTTTCTTCCATATTAACAAATGCTCTACACATTCTCAAGAACTGTTTAGAGAATGTACAGCGTGAAAGTCAAAACTTTTTCTCAAGCCAGCTGTGTTGTATGTATGTGTCCCATATCTTTGACCAGAGGGAGGGATTTGAAGTCAGTGTTGAGGATGTTCAAGGTTCTGTGCAATAACAGGCCATTTCCTTGTTGTGGCTGCAGGAATAAGGTCAGATAACTCGACTGTAGAAAGACAGTACAGCGAGATTTCATTCTGTGTTTATTCTGGTTTGGGACAGACAGTGAACTGAAGAACCATAATTTCACATAATAAGACTTGATGTCATTTTGAATGCTGTGACTTCCGGATTGATCGTTATCTAGTTTAATGAAGTGCGGCGGGATTTTCCTGCTTCTGCCAGCTTTTCTCTCTCCATGAACGATGGATGGAACGGTTGTATTCTGTAAGATGGCAAATGAACAGCTCTTCGGTTTTTGTCACAGTGAAGCAGTGAAATCATGATGAAACTAGAGAAAGTTCCTCTCTTTTATGACGAGGATGGATGTGCATATTTCAAATACACAGGAGCAGAGGACTGTGCTTTTGCAGATATTTGTGCACATTGTGTGAAACACTAGGCTGAGAATGGGGAAGGAACACAGAATTGCTGAGTTTAACGAACAAATGAAACCCACGAATAGACAGATATAGGTGATATAACCAAAAAAATGTACATGTATTATGTATGTAGTACATTTAGGTACATGCACTACCTATATGGGACACATTTAGCGTTCTGAATGTCAGTTTTTTAAGGCAAAGATGCGTTTTACATTTTAGGATTATAAAAATGTATCTGGGTTCTTTGTATAGTTTCACTGCAGGATTCAATCAATTCTGAATTCTGCTTTTATGACAGTCTTAAGATGGCATCTATTGTTTGGTTTCCTCCAGAATGTTTTTTAACAGGCTGACGGTGGAACCTGGTTGTTTTCAAACTGTGAGCTGCAGCCCTCCAGTGGGCAGGGGGGGTACTGCCAGGGGGTCGCTGGCCGTCAGTTTTTGATTGTGACTGTTAAAAGTTTGCGAACCCCTGCTCTAGACAGTTTTGTACATAGAGTATGAAAAGACCACAGCCTTAACTGTGAGGGTGCTCATACCAATAACTCACTAAACCAGCTTTACAAACATCAGACCATGCACATGTGACAGTGTTATGTGAGCACGTGAAACCAGAACATATTCTGTATGTCTAAAAGTCTGGTAAATCTGTCTGCTGTTAGATTAAAATGCAGTCACAGTAATGCAGTCAGCTGTAATAGTGAATGCAAAAGGCAGGCCACAGTCTCAATTGGGCCTCACTCTGGTGTTTATGTAAACTGAAAGGGACCCAAATAATGTGTAACTAATGGAAGGATGACATTTAAAAGTAATTTCTGCAGAGATTTCATCATAATTGAGGCAATGGTTACAGACCAGCACTGATTGAATTAGAGGGATGGCAAGTCTTTGGAACGCAGATGACTGATGCTTTCTATAAGACGAGAACCCAGTGAATGTAGGGACTGAAAAAAAGATGGATGGTTGAAAGAATGGATGGTTGTAAATCATGAATAAACAAGCAAAGTGGTTTTCGGTGGTGCAACACAAATGCCGTTTTGTCGATAAAGGCCATCTATCACGGTGGAAAAGGTCGTCTGGTTCCTAAAGCCCCAGCATGAACCACTTTCAGCAGCAGCTCCCTTCACCTGCCTCTCCTGAGCACCTTCGACCGACACTTCCACCTCTTCTGCATGTACTGTGAGTGCAGGAAAACGTATGTGGTTTTCATATGCGGTCTTGTAAGCAAGAGTGAGAGACAGGCTCTGTAATCCTGGAAAATATATGGTTAGGAAAGAATGATTAGGAAAGTTCTAGCGTGCAAAAGCCTGGCAGATGCACTACACCTATTCTGAGAGAAGAGGGATGGCCAGGGAACAAGGAGGAGAGCGAGAGCACACAAGAAGAACAATATTCAGCTATTTTTTGATGACCTTGCTTCGCTGCGCTCCAGGATGGTGCATTAATAGTAGAACAGAGGGAACGCAGGAAGAAGAGAGCGGAGTGGAGCAGAAGAGAGGAGAGGAGAGGAGAGGAGACTGGCCTGTTCCTTTATTTAACACATTACAGGCTTTAAGCACTGGCCGCTAGAAGGAAACATTCATAAAGGGACCTGGCGAAGACATAGCTGTTGCTAAAAATCCACTGTGTTTGAAAAAAATCCACAGAATTTACTGAAAGAGCGTTATCTGGTGTGAATAAAATTCTAGGTCAGTTTTCAATTGTTTTGAAGGTCCGTCAAGGCAACTATGCAGTCCTCTTTTTTTTTTTATATGTGTATGATTTACAAAACCAGAAGCAAACTGAATGGTCAGACACGGACAAGTCAGCATTTCTGAAAGTGTTTTATGGTGATGCTGTTTTAAATCATAGCAGTTATACACAATTCTTAATACCAGTGTCCTGTCCCTTTTTCCCAGCACCGCTGTCGATGTGGAGAACTGAGAGTTGTTTTCAAAACACTCCTCCCAAGTCACAGCTTCACACACACTGAGAGCCAGCAGTGTCTTAGTTCATCTAATAAAATGAAGGGGGAAATATATTACTTGACGTTGCTTACAAATATCAGAGTCCATGTCCTTGCCTTGGAGGGGCACTAGGGGTTGAATCGAGCCACTCTACCTTTCCCTCATCAAACCTTTTCCTATTATTAGTCTTAAACTGGGCCTCTAATACTGCGCCACTGCGTAACAAATAGACTCGATATCCAGAGAGCTGCCTGATGGAAGGCTTCCAAGCATGAAGAAGACGTTCTTGAAGTATGAATCAAACATAAACATAGAGGCATAAACACAGGCACATGTTAATTACCTTTCTAAACAAAGCACTGAAATATTTAACATTCGCTTGCGAGAGGACGGCTTATGAGCAGCTGGACTGGTCAGAGTGGGCGACAGTGACACTGAAAGATGAAATTTGCCTCATTTGCACTGAAAATGTGTTTGTTTTGGCTCCTCCAGTGCCTGCAAATTGCTCTTATATCCAACAAGGAATCAGCAACCGTTAGAGCATCTTCCCTTTAGACTCTATAGTTACTAGGGTCCAGTCAATAGGCTGGAGGAAAGGTAAGAAGGATGCTCCTCCAGGAACGAGATCTCTCTCACCACTGGCATTTTATAAGGAATGGACCAACAGGAATATAGGAATAGAGGGATGGATTATTTCCTAATTATTTAATAAAATCTTGTTTGCATTCACATGCATTACAGAATGTTTTATCTTTCTTCTATAAACTTACTGAGGTACAAGGTTTTGTTATGATAGCAACAAACATGCAAACAATGAGAAACTGATCTAATGATCGCTGTACCAGATGTTTGCGAAATGATCAATGACCTTATAAGGTCACACATCATGGAAAACCACATTTCTAATACAATACTTTGATGAAGAGAGACTGTTCTCTGAATACAGGGCAGCCAATGAGGACAAAGGTCATTTACACGCTTCTTAAAGGTCTTAAAGGCACAGCAACAGAAATCTGTTTAATTAAGGAATGAAGGGAGGCTGGAATATGGTCGTGTGGAAAAAAATAAATTATGATTCGGTGCATGAAATCACACAAACATCCGTGGACTAAAAACCTAAACACAAAGAAAATGTAGCATATGGGCCCTTTAAGAGAAATCTGCTCACACTGTGACACACATACTCATAAAGGCTACTGCAGCAACTCACAGAGGGCTGTGTGTGTGTGTGTGTGTGTGTGTGTGTGTGTGTGTGTGTGTGTGTGTGTGTGTGTGTGTGTGTGTGT
>JBBIGA010039152.1:5783-19433 GCA_037576975.1 Alestes dentex
TGGAACGGTCACTTTCAACGCCACACTGTTTGCCCTAGTTCGAACTGCACTCAGGATCAAAACAGAGGGTAAACGTGCACACACACCCACGCGCACACACATTTTTACCCATACTGCTCTCTGACTGCTACTGTTTCTATCATAAAAGAGATTAAGGCCACACCTGACGCACTGAACCCACAGATATTAGAGGCGGAAGAGCCGTTACTATAGGAACTGAACTCTTGCCCTGTTTTAATTGACAGAATGTGATTTTGTACAGTCCATATATGGACATTGTATTAATATAATGAGGCAGAATACAGGGCAACCAATCAGAACAGAGATCATTTACATATATCAGTCTTAAAGGCACAGTAACAGAAACAATGTATCGTGAGGGGTGAAGAGAGGATAGAGAACAGCGGAGAAATGAATAAGGACTACTTTGGTGAATAAAAACCTCGGCGAGTTTAAGAGACACTGTTTAATTTGTGAGTGTTTCGCAGTCATGTGACTTGACAGACTTGTTTTCTGATTGGTCAGGTAATTTCCAGCAGGCCAATGAGGAGCTGAGGGCCATCATTAAGAAGATCTGGAAGAGAACCAGCATGAAGCTCCTGGACCAGGTCATCCCACCTATAGGAGGTTAGCACAGATAGCCTCACCAGGGCCAGTGGAGTGTGTGTTTGGGGTTTAAACGCAGTCTGATTGGTTGAGCTCCTCCACACCTTTACCATTTCACTGATCATTTAGCAACACGGGCTATCACAAAATGTCTCTTGTGGTGGAACTACTATTTTGGTGGAAGAATTTGCCAGCTTTCAAATCATGTATTTGCGTCAAGGCCAAATCACCACTTCTACATTTGTTACATCACAACCACCAGATGAAATCACAAAAGCCAGTCGCAACAGAGCTCATTTACATGCCAGCCTGTTTTCAAATGACTGGTTTTGTGATGTCACAATGTTTTTACAGCCACCTACAGCAATTTAGCCCCACCTATTCACACTGAAGTTATAAGGACTGCTTTACTGAACAAGGCACAATGGAGAGCAGTCAATCAACACAGAGCTCATTTGCATATATCAGTATTAAAGGCACAGTAACATAAACAACGTTTTATCTGAGGGATAAAGAGAGGATGGAGAACAGAGTAGAAATGATCCAGAAAACCACACAAACATTAGACATGGGGGATATGGGGGCTTTCAGTGGGAGTTTTTAATGGTTCTACCAGTCGCTGTGAATTTTTTTTGCTTGTGTACTGGCATTCCACACAAAAATTAAACAGTCCGTTACTTTGTGTTGTGTATTGCCTTTGTATTTGCTTTCGGTTGTGCCGTCTGACTGTAGAGTTTCAGGTTGTTGGCAATACAGACAGCAATCTCCTGAGGTCTCTTTGACGTTGATAATGTATCTATTTCATAAAATAAAGATGTTAATTGTCTAAGTATCTTCTCGTCAGTCAAACATTCTGCTCAATGCTGCTGTGACTCGTTTGACTTTGACTCGTGACCCAGGACGATAGTGTTAGTTGTATAATAGCACGAGCTGTGGTTGCTGTTGTTTCTGTGCCACAGTAGTGATGTAACAAATAAGAGAGAAACAGGAGAAAAAAAATAAGGGAGAAGATACTTACTCGATAAAGACAGTTAATAAAGGTGTGTAATCAAAACAACAGCTCTGCAGGGTTGTTTGCTGGTGTTACTTTGATGTGTGTCAGGTGGCTCAATAGTTGTGAAGTTTTGATTTACAACATCAAACAGCGAGTGTGTGTTTCTTGATTGTGTGTGTTGTGCTCTTGAGTGTCCTGCATGGAGCTCCGTCCATCAGTTTTTGTGTCATCTGTTGGGACAGAGCCCGAGTTTAGTGTAATTCAGTAATTGATGGACTGTCAGATATATAAAAGTATAAATATAAAACTCTGAGTCTAAAGACAATGCTGTATTGACTGTAATCCTGAATCTTCATTAACCTGCAGTGTTGATCAGCACGTTTTTCATTGTTGAACGTTCCAGATCACACCGGTGTGCCGATTTATTGGACAGTAGTCAGGCGGCACAACCACATGACACTACGCGCTGAACAGGGGGGGCAGAACAGTGTTGGTCCGTGTTCCACTCATTGCCACACGTCTGTGCATTTCAGATGACGAGGTGACAGTGGGGAAGTTCTATGCCACATTCCTGATCCAGGAGCACTTCAGGAAGTTCATAAAGCGGCAGGAGGAATATTACGGCTACCGGCCGACCAAGAACAAAACCACCAACGAGATTCAGGTGATTCCTGCAGCTCCAGCAGCACCGACCACAGGGAGAAATTCATCCTCTCTCTCTCTCTCTCTCTCTGTTTCTCTCTGTGTCTCTCTGTCTCTCTCTCACACACTCTTTTACACACTCTCTGTCACACACTCTCTCTCTCTGTCTCTCTCCCACACACTCACTCTCTCTTGTCCTCTGAAGGCGGGTTTGCGGAGCATTGAGGAGGAAGCAGCTCCTGAGCTGCAGAGGGCGATATCAGGAGACCTGCTTAACGAGGAAGAGATGGACCAAGCCATGGACGAAGCCGGCGAGGATGCCATCTTCAGGGTACAAAAAACCCCCCAACGAACAACAGCTAACAACCACAGCAATTACCTGTTTCATCTCCCATTTAGCCTATACCAGTCCTACCCATTCAGCCTACGGCATTATAGCTCCGCCCATTCTAAGGGATATAGACAGGTGTCCATGGAAAAGATTTAGAACTATTATTACCTAATAGTACCATGTATTTGTTTCCATTGTTACCAGCGTGCAGGTGGTCTGTTTGGAAACCATGTTGACCCCTTCAGTCTTCAGCGGGGGACCCCACTGCCCACTCAGGTGACAAGCCAGCGCCCCCTACAGTTGACTGACAGCAGGACAGATGGGGCTGAGGCTTCACCATCTTACCTGAGCTACGCAAATAACTATAACATAAACAACAACACAAACAACAACAACCTCACACACAGGTGAGAACAGGCGAGGGATGTGTCCGTTAACACAGCAGTGCAATAAATGTAATACATATGTATAAGAAAAAATTTATAGGCCTATGTATGTATATGAAAAAAATAGACACCAAGTTGTTTTGAATGGGATCACAAGGAATTCAGGAATAAATTGTAATTGACTAATAAATCAGAGTGAATCAGTGTATTTCTGAATAGTGGAGTGTGTTGTCCTCTGAGATGACGGGTGTTGTTTTCTAGGCATGTGTATGAGGTCGAGGGCTTTGTGCAGTCCAGCCCTGCTCTGTTAGCAGATGAAATCCTTTTCCCAGCATGCAGCAGGGTGGGGGCGGAGGGTCCAATGTACGCAGCTGACCTGTTGATTCAGGAGGTGAGAACAGAGCAGCACTTACAGCACAGCACAGGGGTGGATGGGAATACTCACATTTTACATGCATATATGCACATTCATATACATAGACATATACATGTACATGTAAATACGCAAATAAATATACATAAATATATATATGCATGTACATATCAGGGGTTGCCTCCTGTTTGTGTGCAGGTGCTGAAGGCGGGGGGCGTGGCTTCACTGGCTGCGGACAGCAGGTTTGTGGGTGTGGTAAAGGCAGAGCTGGCAGCGGCACTGCACTTGAGCCTTGCCGATCTAGAGAGAAACGCAGTGGTCCTTCGGAACTTGCGAGCTGGGAGCTGGGCCAGAGTGCCAGCCACGCCCACTCACTCAGACAAAATACTGAGCCTGGTGTAAATTCCATCACACACACAGAGTTCAGATGTGCCAGAGACTAGACCCGCCCCCTCCCATAATGGGCCTCCACCAGTTTCTGAAAACAATTAAAGGGCCCATATCCCATAATTTTCTTTTACTTTATTTTTTTAATCCTCTAAATTCAACAGACTGTGTCTGTTACTGTGTCTTTAACACTGAGACATGTAATTGAGCTCTGTTCTGATTGGCTGGTCTGTATTGTGCACTCTCAAAAAAAACATCTGAAACACTTCTAATAAGTTCAAAACTAATAACTGTTTTGTGACATTACAAAAACAGTTGATTCACAACAGGCTTAATTAATGGAGTCTTTTATTTAAAAAAAAAAAGAGAGGCAAATTCCATGATTCCATTCCATGGTCTTTCACGATATTGTTCCTTTAAAACAGATTTAGGTGGATGAATCCACTAATGATCATATTGCTGGATTTAAAGCCCTTTATAGTTGCCCACAGCACAGGTGACAGGTGCAGAAAAGTCTATAATTGTAAAAATATATTCACTTTTACGTAACTTTTGCATAAGAAGTGGGGGTAAACGCTGCCCTGCTTCAGCATCCAACCTATGTGCTAGGTGAGACATAGAGGGGGTTGATTTGTTTTGTCATAAATGTGTTGCTCATATTTCACTTGCTCCAAAAGAATTTCATTACAGCAGAATTTTTAATAAAGTATTTTTAGAATTGTTTGAAACATCCTTTAAATGTGTTCCTAATAATGCTGATATGCAAATGGAGCCGGTTTTCTACTAGTTAGAGTGTAAAGAATAAAATTATGTAGTTAATGTGTCTTTTAAGTGGTTGTGTTTAAAATTGAACAGTTTAACAGCATCAATGTAAAAACATAAACCCAATTAAGGAAACTTCAGATCATCCCTTTAAACGGTCTGCCCATTGACTTCCATTATAAGTGAGTTTAGAGATTCCCTTTAAAGATTTGCCCACTAGCTTCCATTATAAGTGAGTTTAAAGTTGGTGTTGAAGGTTCTGTCTGTGGGAACTGAGCATCGCTGCAGATCGAGACCAGGATGGAGAAACACTGGAGTTTGCCTTTAAAAGTGGGTAGGAGAAATAGGGACCACAATCACTCTGACCAGTTTTTAAGCACATTTTATGGACAGAATACAGAAATAAAATCAGATTATAAACAGGCGTGTCCTCATATAAAACACAGAAGGTCAGATTTAATACACTCCTGCACCACATCGTACCATAAAAACAACACAAATCTTGAACAGACACAATAAATAGAGCTTCAGAGAAACCTTGGAATGAGAGGACATTGGTGCTCCCCTTCACAGGAACATTTCAGTCCATGCCCATTCTGTCGTCAACATCTAGAACATCAGGAAGAAGCAGATCCAGTAGGACAGCGCTGGAGCATCTGACCACCCAAAACTGACTGAGGGAGGCAGAAAGTCTTTGGTTCTCCGTCCTCACAGGAAGCACAGAGTAAACGTTCAGGACAGAAAATACTAGAAGAACTACAAAAATATACATAAGATTTTACAAAGAGCAGAAAAAACAGATGGTTATACAGCTTTCAGGAAAACCCAGCATTTAACATATCTCCCCACAGAGAGTGTGTGTGTGTTGGGGGGGTGTTTGTGGGGTGTGAGTGAGGGTTCAGTGCAGGTTGAGTGAGTGTATATTGAGTGAGTGTGTGTTAAGTGAGTGTGTGATGAGTGAGTGTTGAGGGAGTATGTGTGAGGGAGTGTGTAAAATGAGTGTGTTGAGTGTGTGCTGAGTGAATGTGTGTTGAGGGAGTGTATGTTGAGTATTTGTTGAGTATGTGTTGACAGAGAGTGTGTTAAGTCAGTGTTGGAGTGTGCTGAGTGTGTGTTAAGTCAGTGTTGGAGTGTTTTGAGTGTGTGTTGAGTGAGTTGAGTGAGTACTGAGTGAATGTGTGCTGAGTGTGTGTTGAGGGAGTGTGTGTTGAGTAATTGTTGAATATGTGTTGGCAGAGTGCGTGCTGAGGGAGTGTGTTGAGTGAGTGTGTGCTGAAGGATTGTGTGTTGAGTGAGTGTGTTGAGTGAGTGTGTGCTGAAGGATTGTGTGTTGATTGTGTACTAAGTGAGTCAGTGGTGGAGTGTGTTGAGTGTGTTGAGTGAGTACTGAGTGAATGTGTTTAATGTGTGCTGAGTGTGCGTTGAGTGTGTTGAGTGAGTACTGAGTGAATGTGTTTAATGTGTGCTGAGTGTGTTGAGTGAGTACTGAGTGAATGTGTTTAATGTGTGCTGAGTGTATGTTGAGGGAGTGCGTTGAGTGAGTGCTGAGTGTGTGTTGAGTGTGTACTGAGTTAGTGTGTGTTGAATGAGTGTGTATTGGAGTGTGTGCAGACTGCAGGCACAGGCGCTGTGCTCATCTCTTTCCTCCCTTCATATACGCTGGAATGGGTCCCCGAGCCGTCAGACCCTCAAAACGCTTGTATGTGTAGTTAATAAACACCCAGTCTTTATTCTTATAGTCCGACTCTGCACTGACCACCGCTGACGCTACACACACACACACACACACACACACACACACACACACACACGCACACATAGAGAGAGAGAGGGACACAGCGCATCAGCCTGACCATACATAAATTAACACAAAACAGTACTGTGTAAAAGTCTTGAGCTCCCACCTCATTCCTTTATATTCTGTATTAAAATGAGTCAGTAGGTCGGTACAGTGAGTTACTGCAACATGTTCAAACATACATGTAAATACAGTATGAACACAAAGAGAGTGTGGTGAATTCTAAACAGAATTCTAAAAGTCAGTATTTGTTCTGAGCACTGTTATGACCACTGTTCACAACTCTTAGACAAGCTTTCCAGTCATTTCTTTAAGTGTCTTCAGGAATAGTTCTCCAGGCTTTTTGAAGGACGTTCCAAAGCTCTTCTTTGGGCGTTGGCTTTGTTCTGTTCTCTGTTCAGATGACCCACACTGCTTTAATAATGTTGAGATCTGGGCTTGGGGAGGCAGATCCATGACTGATCCATTGTGTTTTTTTCTACTGAGGTGCTTTAACTGTATTGACAGTGTGTTTGGGATCACTGATGCTGAAAAATGAAGCCGCTGCTAATCAGACACTTTATAGACAGTACTGTGGGGCTCAAGATTTTTGCACGTTACTATGCACATATAAATATAAGTGAGGGAGAGAGAGAGAGAGTTATTGTGTGTGTATGTGTTTGTGTGTCTTTATGTGTGTGTGTGTATGTACGTGTATGTATGTGTATGTTGTGTTTGTGTGTGTGTCTCACCAGTGGGCTGCAGGATGTCTGACTCTGGAAACTCGTCGAAGTTTGAGGTGTCATCGATGCTTTTGATCTCAATAGGAATCGCAGCAGGTCTCTCCCTGCAGAACACAAGTACTAGCTATTTCAGTTCACCTTTACATGAGGATTTCAGATTCCAAACTCTACGGTATAAATCTTCTTTTGAAAGTTCTCGATAAACCCCCACATTAAGAGCCCTTAAATATAACACTACAGCAAGTCATTAGAAGTGCAGCCTAGACAAACCCCACAATTCTAGATAAATGTCACATTTCTGTTATCCCAGCAAACAAAAATGTATGTGAAGCTTGAACCTTATGTGGTCGTAATCGACTCCCTCAAAGAAGAGGTTCCTCTTTATCTCCTCCACACCTGCAGCTCCGATACGATGATCTGATTCACAGCAAAACCTACACACACACACACACACACGCACACACACACACATACACACACAAATACCCACACAAACACACATACACACATACATTAGGCCGGAACTCTGTTTGTACAGTTTTTGGTGTTTAGTACTGAACTAAGGATTACGGGTGCCATGTTTAGTACTGACCCGAGGATCAAGTGTGTGATGTTCAGCACTGATCTAAGGATTAAATGTGTTGTGTTTAGTACTGACCTGAGGATTAAGTGTTTTGCTCTATCTGAAATCGGGACCTCGGGGGGGAAAATCAGCGTCTCCTTCCAGTTCATCACTTTTTTATACGTTTCCTGAGGAGTTTCTGAACAGAATGGGGGGTAACCTGCACACACACACATTTATTTATATTTATTAGAATGTATGTCTGGATGTAACCTGTCTTTGGATTATTCAGATTATTTTATGACTAATGACCAACGGTTGAAAATGAGCAGGTTGGCTAACACTGACAGACTGATTTTTGTGTTAATCACTGTCAAAATTAATGATCCAGATATAGAAATAAATAAACAGATAAATAAAATCAAAGAAAACACAAACACGAGAGGGCTAGTGATGTTCCTACCAATCAGCATCTCGTACATGATGACCCCCAAACTCCACCAATCACAGAGCTTATTGTATCCTGTCTGCATGAAGACCTCGGGGGCAATGTAGTCTGGCGTCCCCACGGTGGAGAAAGCCTGAGACCAGAGCAGACCTGCATTACACACACCAAACACCAGCTACAACTATTAACATACCTTCCTAGCATCTAATTGTTGCACTGCCTGGCTACTTTCCATCAAAGCATAGTGTCGCACGGTTGTGTCACCAGACTATTTTCCATTAAAACATATAGTCACACGGTTGCTGTGCCTGACTACTTTCCATTAAAGCCTACTGTCACACAGTTTTCCATTAAAGCCTGAATATTTTCCATCAAAGTGTGGCGTCACACCAGTGCGATCTGGAACGTTCAACACTGAACATTCTAACATGTCTAACTGCTGATCAACACTGCAGGTTAATGGAGATTCAGGATTACAGTTGATACAGCGTCATCTTTATTCTCAGAGTTTTATATTTATATCTGACAGTCCATCTGTAACTAAATCACACTAAACTCGGTCTGCATCTCAACAGCTGACGTACCAAATGACAGACGGAGCGCCGTACAGGACACTCAAGAGCACAACACACATAACTGCTTCTCTAAAACTGCTGTTCTGAAACTTCTGCTCTGAAACAGGCTCTGCAGTCAGGCGGAACAACCAGAGCGAATACAAGAACAAATCACAACACAAAGTAACGAGTTGTTGAATTTGTGGAATGAAGGATTAAAGCTACGAGGCTAAAGCAGCTCCCACATGACAGAAGCTTATACCCCACAAATTAACATCCACTGCATCTTAAAGTTAAGCCTTACATTGAAAATCTTGCACTATTTAAGGTGGAAAGGAACTGCTGAATTAGAACTCGGCTTACTGTGGTTCCTCACACTGTATGACTTACTGTTATCAAGAAACATGAACTAAGGTACATTCAATGGCCGTCTAACTGCCTAAATGTTGACAATAATGGTGTGTAAAACAAACTTTCATTTTATCTGTCACATCATTACCAGCTGCCTCCTGTTTCGCTTCCATGTCTCTGCTTTCCTCTTAGAGTTCATGTTCTGAGAAGCTGTGGAAGAGAGTGTGCATACACACACACACACACACACACAAACATACATACACACATACGCGCACACACACACACAAACACATACACACAGCTGATTCAAGAACAGGTTTGTGGGAGAGAAGTGCAGAACTGCACCCTCTGCTGTCCGTGTTCAGTCAGTTCATCTCTCCAAAAGGACTTTAGAGTTGTTTTTAAAGCAAAGAGCAGGAGTTGCTCAGAGCACTTTTCTCCACAATAACTAGTGTTGTGGACATTCTGGGTAAGATAACCCTTTTATTAGTCCCACAACTGGGAAATTAGCATCGTGACGGCAGCAAGTGGACAGTACAAAAGTAAGAGCAACGTAACCTATAGAGTAAAAGCTATACAACACATCAGTTTAATATAAAAAGTATGTAAATATATATCAAATGTGTGTGTTTGCTTGCATGTGTGTGGTCAACTGCGAGGTGTTGGTTGTAAAGCCTGACAACAGCTGGAAGGAAAGACCTGCGGAATCTCCCTTTCCCACACTGTGGGTGCAGAAGCCTATCAGGAAAATTTAGTGTTGTGGGCATCCTGGGCAGTGTAGTACTGGGGCATGCTGGGTAATTTAGTGCTGTGGGCATGCTGGGTAATGTAGTGTTGTGGGCAAGTTGGGCTATGTACTGTGGTGGGCATGGTAGCCTAGTGGTTAGAGTGTTTGCCCTGCGATCAGAAAGTCATGGGTTCAATTCCCAAGACTGCTAGTGGCACCTCTTAGGTACCCTTGAGCAAGGTACCATCCTCACACAGTGCTCCTCTGCTTCACTTGGTGAACGGGTTAAGTGCAGAGGAAGAATTTTGTGCTGTTCACACTGTGTGCTGTGGTTTGTTCACATATGATAGAATGGTCACTTTCACTTATGTAGTGTAGTGGGCACAGGGGTGATGTGTCCTGAATGTGAACTCACTGAAGTCGGAGTTCAGGCTGTGGCTGAGGTTCCGGTAGAACTCGGTCCGGTGGGCTTTTTTCAGACCAGTACAGAGACCAAAATCACTCAGCTTCACATGACCCTGTAACACACACATACACACACACACCCTTTTAACATGACTGGATTAAGCTGCAATGGTGACTCTGCCCTGTAGTATTCTTTGGCCCCCTCATTGCTCCACAGCTACATTTTAAAATCATTTCACCATTCAGTGGTTGATAAGTTTTTTAGGTGTTCAACTGTGTGAGATTTCAGGTGGATGTTTGATGTATTTATTGAACAGAACAGCAGAAAATTTAGGTGATGTTGAGTTGCTTCAGTATGTAATGTTATTTATTATTTTGAATTGTTTTGATTGTGTGTTCTGCAGTGTGAGTGTCTGTGTGTGTGTGTGTGTTCAGCAGTGGGCTTTTCCGCTGAAGTTACACTTTTCCGCTGAAGTTACACTTAAGTGATAGAAAGAGAGGGAGTGAACTGATCTTGAACTGCAAAACGGAAGAGAAAAGCAGAAGAGGAAGAGGGTGTGGGTGCTTTAGTGCTGCGCTGTTTTCTGTTCTGATATCTAAACTCTCCCGTCCACTTTATCAGAAACACCCACCCTACAGGTGCTCTTTAGAGGTGTACAATTACAGACTGCAGCCCATCTGTTCATCAGCCCCCCATCCTACACTGTCTGGCCACTTTGTCAGAAAAACCTTTCTGTAGCTCCTCCTTGCTGACCGCTTTATCAGAAAGCCCTCCCCTTTAGCTCCTCCTTGCCGACCGCTTTATCAGAACCCACCCTATAGGTCATCCTTGCTGGCCACTTTATCAGAAACCCCTCCCCGTAGCGCCTCCTTGTGGGACACTTTTTGAAACCCCTCCCTGTAGCTCCTTGCTGGCCACTTTTTCATAACCCCTTGGTCAGTGGTGGTGCTGTGGGGGTTGGGGTTGGATGGGAGACTAATAAAGGTTTGCTGCTAAACAGATGGACTTCAGTGTGTAACTGTACACCTGCAGATATTACAAGTATCACTGTGTGCATGTGTTAGTGTGTGTATGTGTTAGTATGTGTGTGTGCGTATGTATATGCCTGTGTATATGTGTGTGTGTGTGTGTGCATGTTTGTGAGTGAGTGAGTGTGTGAGACCTTTGAGTCCAGCAGCAGGTTGTCTGGTTTGATGTCTCTGTGAATGAAGCCCAGCTGATGAATGGAATCGATGGCCAGAACAGTTTCAGCCACGTAAAACTGAGCCTCCTCCTCCGACAGTGTGTCCTTCTTCATCAGCAGAGTCATCATGTCACCTACAGGGGGAGCACACAGTAACACACACAAACAGTAACACACACACACACACACACAGTAACAAACACACACAGACAGTAACACACACATACAGATACACACATAGGCAAACACACAGACACACAAACAGACAGACACAAAAGACAGACAGACAGAAAGACAGACAGACACACAGCCAGACACATTGATATACACACAGAGAGACAGACACAGACAGACAGATAGTAACATAGACAGATATACAGACATACACACAGACAGACACACAGACATACACACAGACAGATACACAGACACACACACACAGACACACAGGCAGACACACAAATACACAGACACACAGACAGATACACAGATACACATACACACAGACAAACACACAAACACACAGATACACATACAGACAGACAGACACACACACAGACAGAGACACACAGACAGTAACACACATACATACACAGATGCCCAGACACGCAAACAGTAACACACACACATATACAGACACACAGACAGACAGATGGATAAACAGCTCCTGAATACTGAGATTAAAGTGATAGTCGGATTCAGATCTATCAACTGTGGTTTTAATTCTCTTACCTCCAGGTAGGAACTCCATGAGCAGGTAGAGATTCTGCTTATCCTGGAAGCTGTAGAACATCTTTACCACCCACAGACTGTCAGCCTGAACCAGGATATCCCTCTCAGCACGGATATGACCCACCTAGGGGGAGGGGGGCACAAAAACTGTAACTATATCTTACGTGGCCAATGAGATGTAGACAGATGTATGTGTATGCGTGTATGTGTGTGTGTGTGTACCTGTTCTTTCTCCAGCATGTCAGCTTTGCGCAGGATCTTCATGGCATAAACATGACCTGTATCCTTCTTCTGCACCAGACGCACCTGACAGACACACACAAAAGTTCTGTTACATGAACATACCGATTTTTTTAGTTTAAATGCAGCCTTTAAACACTTTTATCATTGTTTTGTACTGGTTTGGTGTTAAATGTTAGAATGGAGGGGTAGAGATGGTGTTGGGGTTAGATGTTTGGTGTTGGGATTAGGAATTGGGGTTAAGGTCGGGGTTAGTTTTTGGTGTTGGGTTTAGGTGTTCTGTGTTGACGTTGAGTATTGAGGTTAAGGTCGGGTTAGTTGTGAAGGTTGGGGTCAGTTGTTAAGGCTGGGTGTTTTTTGTTCAGGTTGGGATAAGTTATTTGTTGTTACCTCTCCAAACGCTCCTCTGCCAATGACCTTTAGACTCTCAAAGTCGTCCAGGCCGAGTCTTGTCCTCTTCAGCCGTAGAAACTCTGTCTCCTTACGCGCATGCTGAGAGCGCCTCACACGCTTCTACCGCACACACACACACACACACACTTCAACATGCCTGACCATGTCTGTGTGTGTGTGTGTGTGTGTAATGGATGAAAATGAGCTTGTTTTTAATAAATAATAAAGATAGTGATTAATGCTAGTTGTTGTGACAGTAGGAATAAAGCCAAAGGCCAAAAACACTTTCTCCCCTCTACTGAAAACTTCCCTTTAAACAAAGGAATCATAGTCTAGAGTACTACATAAAAATGGCCTCTGTTTTGACTGGCTGTGCTTCATTAGAAAATAGAACCACTGGAACCCTCTTTGTAACTCTGTGAACGGTGTGTTTACCTCTTCATCAGGCAGACCCTCCTCCTCCATCACCTTCTCCAGCTTCTGCTGCCTGCAGACACACAGAAGAAACAAAACCCAGTCAAATTACTATAATTAGCATATCATAATCCTGTAGTTTAAACCTGTTTGGTGATGTTAGAGAACCAGTGACTTTTATACAATGATGGAATTTTGATGATATTTTGACAAAAATGCTATCCAATCAGAACAAACCGTCCAAAAACAGACAGCAGTTTACTGGACTAGTGGCTCAGGATGGGCGTTGTCTTTTCTGCACATGTTTACTCCACACATCATTTCCTGCCTGAACTCTCACTGCTGCTGGACTGCATCAGCTTCAGTCTCACAATCAGACTATCAGAACATCATCAGAACATCATCAGACCATCAGAAAATCAGACCATCAGAACATCATCAGACCACCATCAGACCATCATCAGACCATCAGAAGATCATCAGACCATCGGACCATCAGAGGATCTTCAGACCATCAGATCATCATCAGACCACCAGACCATCATCAGACCATCAGACTATCATCAGACCATCATCAGATTCTCAGACCATCAGAACATCAGACTATCATCAGACCACCAGACTGTCTGACCATCA
>JBBIGA010039152.1:19533-30641 GCA_037576975.1 Alestes dentex
TTAGATCATCATCAGACCATCATCAGACCATCACAGTATCAGACCATCATCAGACTCTCAGACCATCATCAGACCATTAGAACATTAGACTATCATCAGACAATGAGACTGTCTGACCATCATCAGAACATCATCAGATCATCATCACACCATCAATAAACTATGAGACCATTAGAGGATCATCAGACCATCGGATCATCAGACCATCGGATCATCATCAGACTATCATCAGATTCTCAGTCCATCAGAACAACAGACTATCATCAGACCATCAGACTATCTGACCATCATCAGACCATCAACAGACCATCAGAACATCATCAGACCATCATCAGGCCATCACAGAATCAGACCATCACAGTATCAGACTATCATCAGACCATTATCAGACTCTCAGAGACCATCAACAGACCATCAGGCCATCACAGTATCAGACTATCATCAGACAATCATCAGACTCTCAGACCATCATCAGACCACTGGAAAATTCGACTATCATCAGACCATTGGAACTTTAGACTATCATCAGGCAATCATCGGACTCTCAGATCATCATCAGACCATCAGAACATTAGACTATCATCAGACCATCAGAACTTTAGACTATCATCAGACAATCATCAGACTCTCAGACCATCATCAAACCATCAGAACATTAGACTATTATCAGACCATCAGATAGTCTGACCATCATCAGAACATCATCAGACCATCAACAGACTATGAGACCATCATCAGGCCATCAGATCATCATCAGACTATCATCAGACTATCAAAATGTCATCAGTCTATCATCAGAATATTAGACCATCATACTATCAAAAATATCATCAGTCCATCAGACCATCAAACTATCAGACCATCATCGGTCCATTAGACCATCAAACTATCAGACCATCATCGGTCCATCAGACCATCAGACTATCAACATATCATCAGACAATTACACAATCAGATCACCATCAGATCATCACACCATCAGACCATGATCAGATCATTACGTAATCAGACCATCAGACTATCAGATTATTAGACTGTGAGACCATAAGACCATCATCAGATTGTCAGACCATCATCAGATTTTCAGACTATCATCAGACGGACTAGAAAACTTTGTGATTCAGTGTGGCCAAGAAGTGCTCAGTTTAACAGGGAAGGAGCTTTAGAAACTGACTAATCATAGGCCATTATTTTTGTTTGGTGTGTAGGAGCAAATGATTGTCAAAACGGTACTAAAGCCCCATGACTGAAAAGTGGCAGCTATTAAGAATGTAGCTGAAATATGAGAGCCAATCAGATTGTAGCTGAGGTTTGATCATTGGCTCAGTGGAGATCTGTGGGTGGAGCTTCTGAGGCTGAAACCTCAGCAGTTATGACCTCACAGAGATAAACAGTGCATAAACCTGCACCATTTAAAGTGAAACAGAGAATCCAGAATAAACTACAACTTTAATGTGAGTGACTCTGTAACTGCTCACATCAGAGCTTTAAAGCAACAAATATACACACACACGCTCAGGCACACACACACAAACACACACACACACACGCACACAGAATTATTTAACTAAATGAAAAACATTAACCAAGAACAAAGCAGGGCAGAAGTGCAAAACCACAGGCAGTCTGGGTGGTGTGTGTGTGTGTGTGTGAAAGCAAGAGGTCATGCTCTGCTAACAGTGAAGGACACACTTCTCCTACTGTCCCTGAGGACCTCATCTAGTAGTTTATGGTGTATGTTTGTGTGTGTATGTGTGTGTGTTTGTTTTGTGTAAGTGTGTGCATATTAGTGTGTGTGTGTTGGTTTCTGAGTGTTCTTTAAAAGTTAATAAGAAATAAACTGTTTCTACATTAACTGGGCCACCAGAAAACATCTCCTGTTTATGTGTGTGTGTGTGTGTGTGTGTGTGTGTGTGTGTGTGTGTGTGTGTGTGTGTGTGTGTGCCTGTGCAAAAAGTGACCATTTTATCAGAAACACCTATTTGTACTTCCATTCACTGCCCGGTGGTAAAATAAATGGATGCTTCGAAATCCATTTATTTTAAATAATAAATGTTTTATTATATGTTTAAAAATGATGAAAGTTAGCCCGGTGTTATTTACTATGCCATTGTCTTTATGCTCAGAGTTTTTTTTATTTATACTTTTATACAAACAGTCCATCAGTAACTAAATCACACTAAACTCGGGCTGCATCTCAGCTGAACACTATGCAGGACACTCAAGAGCACAGCATACACAACCAAGAAACACACATTCGCTGTTTGATGCTGTAAAACAAATCTTTACATTTCACACAGCTAGTGAACCACCAGACATGTGTCAAAGCAACTGGCAAATGAGACTATCAGGCTATCAGACCATCATCAGTCCATCAGACGAACATCAGACCATCAGACTATCAGACCACTATCAGGCCATCAGACTTTCATCAGATCTTCAGATCATCAGACCATCATCAGATCATTAGATAATCAGACCATTAGACTATCAGACCATCATCAAAACAAATCTTTACATTTTACAAAACTACTCAAGAGCACAACACACACAACCAAGAAACACACATTTGCTGTTCGATGCTGTAAAACAAGTATTTACATTATACACAACTACTGAACCACCAGACACGTGTCAAAGCAACACTGGTAAATGACTCTGCAGAGCAGCTGTTTTGGTTACACGCCTTTATAAACCATCTTTATTGAAAATGTATCTTCTGCCTTGTTCATTCACCACTACTATGGCACTGTAATCATAGCGACCACAGCTCGTGCTGTTGTACAACTAATGTGATCTACGCAGAGAACTACTCAGACTTCATCCTGCTAAGGCGCTGGGCTCAAATGGCATAAGCTCACAAGTACTCAAGTTGTGCACCTCCCAGCTATGTGGAGTACCGCTGAGGATCTTCAACTTGTGCCTCAGTACCAAGAAAGTACCTGTGCTGTGGAAAACATTGTGTTTGGTTCCAGTCTCAAAGAAGGCGCACCCCAGTGAGCCATCAGACTATAGGCCAGTTGCACTCTCCTCACACAGCCAGAGGGTCTTCGAGAGACTGGTCCTAGATGAGAATTATCTGGCTGATTGCAATGAAGCTAATGAAGCTAACCTGCCAGGGACAAAGGCAGTCAACAAACAAAAAACACACAACAAACAAAGCAGCAATGTAGAACAAATGAAGTCAAAGTGGACAGCAAAATAGCAGCATAACAGTTAAGCAGACAACAGTTGAAAGGTTAAGCAACAGAAGAAACTCATCTTACACCACAAGCACAGCCTAAATCTAGACCAGAATGTCTCTCCTTTCTCCGCCACCTGGTTAGGCCAGCACAAGACACCAGGCCAAGATTGGAGTGGACAATGCCATCATCTACCTGCTTGACAATCCAAGTGCATCGCTGAAGATTAGGTTCTACAATTTCTCCAGAGCCTTCAACACCATTCAACCAGCCCAACTTCGCAGTAAGCTGTCTGCTATGCAGGTTCATCCTCCCTTAGTCGCCGGGATTATGGACTACCTGACTGATAGCCCACAGCATGTGCAGCTACAGGGATGCCTGTCACAGTGCTTTAAAGCAATGGAGCTCCTCAGGGAACAGTTCTATCATCTGTCCTCTTCACCCTGTACACATCTGACTTTCAGTACACAGACTCACCAGCTTAAAGTGCTCCACTGAATGCCATAAAAAATCCTTCCTTCCCACCACCATCAGACTCTACAACTCCTCTCTCTGTCACACATCCACACAATAAGCTGTGCAGTAGCCTGTTGCTACTTTGTTGTGCAATTTCTTACCAGGTTTAAATAACTGCAATGTTTATGTCGGGTGCTAAAACATTATCATTACGTGCACTATCTTGTGCTATAGTCTATTCATGTGAATGTCGCTACTTATATCAATATTATTTATATACTACCGACTTCTACTACATGCAATAACTTATTCCTAACTGCCATCTGTGGTGTTACTAAGTTACTTATCTATAGTATTTATACAAAGCATTTGTGTATATAGCATAGTGTATTTTTGTATTTCACATTGAGGTTTTTTTTTTTTTACAGATTTTTTATTGGATTTTTTTTAGACTTTATATTTTACATTGTTCTTGTATATGTGTGTCTTTGCAGTCATAACATAAGCAATTTCCTCTGGGATCAGTAACATTTTCTGACTCTAATTCTGTCGAACGAGTCCAAACGAGTTACATCAGCATCAAGGTGAACGGCATCTCAATATTTTGCAAATTAACCTCCTTATTTAATAAATCAGATATATTTACAACTTCAAAGAGACAGGTGGTATCGCTGTTTGTGTCACCACAGGCCTGAAACTGCTGATCTGAAACTGTGGCTCTGCAGTCAGGCAGCACAACAGGAGCAAATACAAGAACAGTTCACCACATAAAGTTACAGACTCTTTCATTTTAGTGTAAAGAGCAAAAACACTCACGGAGCAATGGGTAGAACTGAATTTTTTATAGAAAACTAACTGTTGTACAGACAGTGAGGTCACTATGGGTAACACTGAAGTAACAAGTACTGTACATTGCTATGGTGATGGCTCATAATGCATGTCAGCCCCTGCCTTGAAATCAAATTCTGTCTGGTGTGTGTGTGTGTGTTTATGTATGTGTGTGTGTATGTGTTGTGTGTGTTTGTGTGTATATGTGTGTGTTTTGTGTGTATGTGTGTGTGTGCGTGTGCGCATGTGTGTTTTATGTGTGTGTGTGTATTGTGTTTGTGTGTGTATATTGAATGTATGTGTTTATATTGTGTGTGTGTATGTGTATTTTGTATGTGCGGTTGTGTGTGTTTGTGTGTACCTCATCTCTCTCTCCTCGTGCTGGGTGATGAGGTTGCTGTAAAAGTTCTCCAGAGTGACCTTGGCCATGGTCACCCTCTCCTTGGTGTGGTTACTCAGCAACGAACCTGAGGAGTGACCTCGCATCGCCATGGTTACCTGCAACACACAAACAAACTGCATAGTAGAGCTGCACAATACAGACAAAATATCAGTATTGAGATTTTACTGCTACATACTGTGATTGTGATTCCTATTCAGTATATTACAGTCCCATATCACTACTTGTGGACTTGAAAACCTTAAAGTCTGTTGATGTTTTTTCAAATGGTACATTTACTCGCCCCATCCATGCAGTCCACATAAGAGAAATGCGATACAAAAACAGCCCGTTTTCCGATCAGTTTTAGTGATGCCATAAAACTAATAAAACTAGAGGGTGCCTTTCCATACGAAGTGTGATTGAGTGGTTGCTTTAAAACCAGTGTTCAGAAACACCTAAACATTGGTTTCATGGGTAAAATAAAGTTTATGTCAAAAAAATTGCTCCCAGGCAGTCTTGAACTTGCAGTGTTTGTGGCTACAGTAGTTTAGCTCCGCCCATTTATACATCAATTCACCAACACCTTTAATAAAAATGAGACTTTTGTTGGATTACATGAAGACCTTGATTCATCAGAACACCCAGCAACTGTGGTTGTACATAACTTTGTGATCGGTTGATCAGGAGCCAAGTATTGATCATTTTTAAAAAATTGTCGAGACCTCTGTAATATATAGGCAAAGAGAGAAAGGTTGAATCACCTTTGAAAGGTTTGTCAGATATCTGTGAGAATCTGTGACATCATGGATAAGGGGGCCGGGAACAGTCAAACCCAACAAACCCAAATGCAAAGAAACAAAACACACAGCAGACTCATAAACAGAGTTCAAGACACAAAATACGTGTGTCACTGTTAGTGGATAATCAGCCTGTGAAAGCTGCTATGCATCCATGAATGGCTTGGTAAGAACTCTTTTGAAGACAAAAAAGTTTTTTGTCTTCAAAACTGGTTTTATAGCAACCATGCAATCACACTTCCCATTTTCTCATGGAAGTGCACCTTATTAGAATGATTAGTAGTAGTAGTAGTAAAATAATAATAGGGCTACATAGAACGTGCCGTATTATGGCTGATTCTAATTTCTTTACGGTCAAACTGGGCAACGCTCACACACACAAGCTCTAAATAAAACCTAAACTCTGAGTAAACGAGCCACTCCTCTCTGCAAGCTAGAAACAACACTGTGTGTGTGTGTGTGTGTGTGTGTGTGTGTGTGTGTGTGTGTGTGTGTGTGAGACAGTCAAATAAACCCTACTTTGTTTAGGGAGAGACTGTGTGATTTGTGGGTCGCCACAGACAGGACTAACTTTAGAGAACGCCAAAAAAAGATCCAGAGAAAAAGACCAGTCCAGTCAGAACAAGAGCCGACCAGAACCAGAACCAACCAGAACCAGAACCAAACAGAACCAGAACAAACCAGAAGCAAAACCAACCAGACTTTACATTTCTTCTTCATACAGTCCTTACAGTCTATACAGTACATACAGTCCCTAGAGTCCCAACAGTCCACACAGTCTATACAGTACATACAGTCCATACAGTCCCTACAGTCCAAACAGTCCAAACAGTCCATACAGTCCAAACAGGCCATACAGTACATACAGTCCATACAGTCCAAACTGTCCATACAGTCCCTAGAGTCCAAACAGTCTGAACAGTCCATACAGACCATACAGACTGTACAGTCCATACAGTCCCTAGAGTCCAAACAGTCCATACAGTCCCTACAGTCCAAACAGTCCATACAGTCCAAACAGTCCATACAGTCCATACAGTCCCTAGAGTCCAAACAGTCCATACAGTCCAAACAGTCCATACAGTCCCTCGAGTCCACACCGTCCATACAGTAAATACAGTCCATAAAGTCCAAACAGTCCATACAGTCCCTAGAGTCCAAACAGTCCATACAGTCCATACAGTCCATACAGTCCATACAGTCCATACAGTCCAAACAGTCCATACAGTCCATACAGTCCCTAGAGTCCAAACAGTCCATACAGTACATACAGTCCATACAGTCCAAACAGTCCATACAGTCCCTAGAGTCCAAACAGTTCATATAGTACATACAGTCCATACAGTCCATACAGTCCAACGAGTCCATACAGTCCATGCAGGCCATATAGTAAATACAGTCCCTACAGTCCAAACAGTCCATAGAGTCCAAACAGTCCAAACAGTACACTCCATACCGTCCATACAGTCTATATTGTACCTACAGTCTAAAAAGTTCACACAGTCTGTACAATCCTAACAGTCCATCTAATCCATACAGTCTTTACACTCCATATATGAAGACTAGACTGTGGGATAGACTGTACTGTGGGATATGGGCTCTTTAAGATAAATAATAAAGTATAAAATATAAAGTAAACCACACATACAGAACCTGACTGCCCCTTTATAGAGAAGAACTACAGTCACACTACCAGCACCACTCCTAGCACTATTACTAATGCTAATATTAATATGAATAATAGTAATAATATTCAGAGCAGGAATGTGTTCAGGATTCCTGTAAGCATCTCGTAGTTAATTCAGATGGTTCCAGCAGTTCAGAACAGCAAAAAATGGCAGTGAAGATCAGTGTATTGCAGGAGACTGTATTACACTTTATTACAGGCTTATGACACAATATAACCCCCCCCCACACACACACACAGTAAAAACACTGTTTCTGCAGGCAAACCTCCTAAAAACACGTTTCACACACACCATCTCCAAACTCAGGAACTTACTGAACCACAGTGGAACATCTTAGAACATAATTCTGTGTTAGTAAACAAAGCCATTTCTTTACAGTGGAGATGAATGGAACCAGACGTCTCCAACACAAATACAGCCGTTTTATTCACTATTGATCCCCAGTGAAGCTCTGCGTGTCTCTGGGTTTTTATATAGATGTTGATAAAATTGTGGAAAATCTGAACTAAATCACTTTTCTCTCGGGACTATTTGGCCTTATGATGCACTGCATGTATCCCTCCACCACGAATGGGTTAAGTTTTAGGAACAAAAGCTTCTCAAAACAACGTATCATGTGTCAGGCGGCACAACTATAAGCAATTAATGGAATAACTTTCTGTGAGAAGATTTTAGAGGCAGACGTCTGGTTCCATTCACCTCCACTGTGAACAGTTCTAACTCGAGGTGTTTCTCCAGAACGGAGCTTGTCGCACCAAACCCAACCAGAAGCCCCTGTTTACATCTTACACACTTCATTATGGGGGGTTCTGGAAAATTGGGTGGAGTTTCTCTTTAAAATAGAGAAAACTTTTCCCCACTCGGTTCTAATTTAAAGTCCTAAAGAGCGCGCTCTGGTTGAGAAAGTGGGATAAAGTGTGAGTGGAGAGTGTGGAGTGTGTGTGGGGTGTGTGTGGAGTGTGTGTGAAGCGGTGAGATGAAGGAAAAGAGGACAATAGTTTGATGGGGGGGCGATGACGTGGTCAGCAAAAGTTATAATAAGCAGACAGACCGCGCCACAGACAGCGTGCGCGTGCACAGTCTGCGTTCCGCGCGCGCGTTATGTTCCGATAAAGGTGGTCGGAGGTGTGTTTACCTGATCTGGACGTTCTTCTGGGTTCTTTTCCTGGATGCTCCTCTTGATACTTTTGTTCTCGGCCAACTGACATCGAGCCACACACACACACACACACACACACGCACACGCACAAAGCCCCCAGAAGTCCTGCTAAAGGTGTCTGCGGAGCTTCTGCGCGTGGTGTTGTGGAAGTTCTCTCTCTGCTCACACTGAACCTCTCTCTTTCTCTGTCTGTCTCTCTGTCTCTCCCTCTCTGTCTGTCTGTCTCTCTCTTTATCGCTCTCCCTCTCTCTCTTTCTTCAGCTTCCTCCTCGCAAAAGCCCCGCCCACGTCACACACACACACATACACACACACACACACACACACACGCACACACACCCTCGAGTAACGGTGCAGGAATGGTTTGGCAACCCCTCCACACTTTCACACACAGCACTCACAACATTGAAGACCCAATCATCTGCATTTCTCTCACTATCACGATTACTGTTATTATCACTACTGTTATTATCATAACTGTTATTATCACTGCTGTTATTATCACTACTCTTATTATCACAACTGTATTACTACTGTTTTAATCATTACTATAACTACTATTAATACTATTGCTGTCACTACTGTTATTATTATCTCTACTGTCACTATAACTACTGTTATTATCATCACTACTGTTATTATCACTAATGTTATTATTACTTCTGCTATCACTACTCTTATTATTATCACTACTACTGTTATTATTATCACTGCTGTTGTGATAACTACTGTTATTATCTCTGCTGTTATTATTATCACTATGGTTATTTTCAGTATAGTTACTATTACTATTTCCATTATTAAGGTTGCTGTTGTTGTCACTACTGTTATTATTGCTATTGCTTTTATTATCCTTACTGTTATTATTATCACTTCTAGTGTTATTATAATCACAACTGTTACTATCACTACTGCTATTATTATGATTGCTGTTATTGTCACTACTGTTATTACTATGATTGCTGTTATTGTCACTACTGTTATTACTATTATCACTGCTGTTCTTATAACTACTGTTACTTTCACTGTTGTTATTATCATCACTACTATTATCACTACAGTTATTACCATCGCTGCTGTTATTATCACTACTATTATTATTATTACTGCTGTTATTATTATTACTGCTATTATCACTACTGTTATCATTACTACTGTTATTGTTATCACCGTTATTATTATTATTTTGTTATTGGTAGTATTATTATAATCACTACTTATGTTATTATTATTACCATTATTATTATTACTACTGTTATAATCACCATTGTTATTATTACTATTGTTATCACTAGTGTTATTATTATCCCTACTGTTATTATCATTACTCTTATTAATATCACTACTGCTATTATTATCCCAACTGTCATCATCACTACTGTTACTGTTACTATCATTATCACTAGTGTTATTATGATCACTACTGTTGTTATTATCATCACTACTGTTATTATCACTATTACTGTTATCATCACGTATATTTTTCGAAATAATTTGTTTTGTCCACTCCACTCTTCCCCTCCGGGACAACAGATATATTAGACATAGGGTGCTGCGCGCACCCACAGCATAAATGCTACTCTTGCTACTCTTGCCCATGCTGCTCTTATCAATACTACTGTTATCACTACTGTTATTATTATCACTACAGTTATTATCACTACTTTTATTATTACCATCGTTATCACTACTGTTATTATCACTTCTGTTGTTGTTATTATTATCACTGCTGTTATTATTATCACCCCAGTTATTATTACTATTGTTATTAATAGTGTTATTATCACTTCTGTGGTTATTATTATCACCATTGTTATTTTCATCACGGTCATTATTACTATAGCTATCACTAGTATTATTATCGCTACTCTTATTATTATCACCCCTTTTTCCATTTTTTTCTTTCCACCGTTAACGCTGGAACCAGCTGCACTATTTAAGATGGAATGGAGAAAAGACACTACTACACTACTACTACTACATCAAACTACTACATTCCAGGGACTGTTTCAAATTCTAAATTTTCTGTTACAATCAAGCATCTTTAAAGGAGAACAGGGAGGGGAATACACCAATAAAGTGATAAATCAGTGTAAATAATGAAGGTATATTAGTCTTTTTATTGAAAAAAAACTTGTTCTGATTGTGATGGACAGGCTTGATGGTGAGAAATTAATTACACTGAGTTCCCATGGAAATTGGATTCAGGTTCTTTTAAATATTTAATTTTTCTAAACCACATTACAGATCATTTATCCAGATAATCTGATTAGCAGCTTCAGTCAAACACACCCTTAGATCTTAGAGCCCATCTTTAAAGTGTGATAAATTAAAAAAAACAAGTGATGAAAAGTATTTGATGGCAAGGGGTATAATAGAATAGAGTAGAGTAGAATAGAATAGAATAGAATAGAATAGAATAGAATGCTGTAAACTTGGTGGCCATGGCAGGATGTGGGCTAAAGTATTTTATATAACGTTTATTTCGGTTGTATTTTTATTATCTAATGGTTTAATAAAAACTGTAAAAAATGAACTGGTGAAGAGTAGTGCGCACGCGCCACGACAACTGCTGGAGGCTCCGCCCCTGTAGGGGTCGCGGTCTGGGTAGCGGTG
>JBBIGA010039182.1:0-13480 GCA_037576975.1 Alestes dentex
GTGTGTGTGTGTGTGTGTGTGTGTGTGTGTGTGTGTGTGTGTGTGTGTGTGTGTGTGTGTGTGTGTGTGTGCGTGCAAGATTAGGAGCCTAATAGTGGCTCTGGAAAACACAGGTGTTCTAATTGAATATTCTCAGCCTGACTGTCTTTATTGTGTCCAGTAACAAATCATATGAAACTTAAGTAGATTACACATCTCACCAGGTGAAGGTGTCCTCTTCTTCAGTTATGTGTTCATTCTGCCAGCAGTCTTTCACATTTTTTTACCCATTGTCTTTTTTTCCTTTCCTTTCTCATATTTTCTCTCTTTGTCTTTTCCCCTGTTCCTTTTGCCTTTTCTTTCTTGTTCCTCTACTGTTTCTTGGGCCTGTGTGTGGATGTAAATGTTTTCTACTCAAATGAGCTGGGAATGAAGAAACATTTTGCTAATCGTGAAAAAAGAAAAGATAATTGTGTTTGTAGCCCCTGCAGGGTTTTTTGGCTGCTGTCAATTTTTATCTGGGGCTTTGTTTGAAAAGATTGCAGTACTCTGGGCAGCAGTGATGCCCACTCTTTGAGTTTACACTAATCAGAACATATATAGGGTAGATCTAGTTGCAGTCTCCCCTAGGTCTCATAAAACATTGCTTACATAGGCGGATTGTAGACTGCTATCTCTCCTTCCTTTTCTTATAGAACTATGAGTGCTGGCAGCCATTATTTCCAGTGTGGCACAGTGCCAACATCAAAGGGGCATTCTGACCTAAAACAAGGGGCATTCTGACTGAAACATTTTGTTTCCAGTGTACTGCAAAATCTTATAGCACAGTTTGCTTAAATTCATTGTCTTTATATTCTTTTTATATTTGTTTTCTAGCCACTGATATGTCATACAACTAATGGGAATTACTGCAGAGCTTAACCACTGCTTAGCCACTGAGCTATAGGCTAATGAATATAGTTCACACTAACAACTGACTTGAATATCCAATTTAATTGTTCCATTTAATTGTCTTCATTTTTTGACACTGACATAAATTAAACCAATTAAAGAATAGTCTCTGACTTTTGCACAGTATTGTATGCAAAGGTGTGTTACATGTAAACCTCCGCATCAATGGTGCCTCCACACATATACAGATCCACCTCCATACCATCACAGATGCTAGTTTTTGCACCTTTCATTGATAACAGTCTGGATGGTCATCTTTAGCACGTAGAATCCAATGTTCATTTTTCCCCTAAAACAAGCCGAAACGTGGACTCATCTGATCACAGAGCACGTTTCCATTGTCTTTCAGGGCATCTCTGAGGAGCTTGGGCCCAGAAAATGCATTTACGCCCAAAATTGTTGTGTGGGTTCCTCTTTGCGTAATACAGTTTCAGGCAGTATTTCTTGATGCATCATTGTTGTGTGCAATGATTTCTCAAAGTACTCCCGAACCCATGTGGCTATGTCCATCATAGTAGCATGATGGTTTGTAATGCAATACTGTCTAAGGGCTTTAAGGTCACGCACAGTCAGCAGTGGTTTCCGCCCTTGGACTTGGTTTCCACCCTATGCACAGAGATTTCTCTTGACTCCCTGAATCTTTTCACAATGTCATAAACTGTAGATGGCGACAGACCTAAATTCTTTGCTATCTCATGCTGAGAAACATTGTTTTTAAATTGATAGATAATTCTCTTGCCAAGTTCAGTGGTGAGCCAAGACCCATCTTTGCTTGCAAAGACTAAGTTGTTGCGGGATGTTCCAACTGTGGAGTTGTCAGCGCTAGAGTTCTCTCTGACCTGTGATTCTGGATTGTTGCCCTGTAGCAAACCCGTCATGTGCTGTGTTTGCAGGGTGCGGCTGGAGGCCTTCTCAGACAACAGTGGAAAGCTTCAGCTCTCCCTGCAGGAAATCATTGAATGGCTGACGGCCAAGGACGAGGAGCTGTCTGAGCAGCTGCCCATAGGGGGCGATGTGGCGGCAGTGCAACACCAGCGGGAGTTCCACCAGGTAGTGAAACATATACACAAACCTTTCCACATACACACACATGCATACATTTCAATTAGCTGTACTCTTTGATATGACACTGTTAATCTAAGCGTCTATCCAAATAATGAGCCCAGTTTAACAGAACAGCAGAAAGAGCTGTGATGATGTGAGTCAAACTAGGTGCTTGCCCTCCCTCCTACGCGGCCCACCCACTTACTCCTACGGCAATAAAAAAACATCCATGATCAAGTAGGAAAAAAGACAGGGCTTAAATTTTTTAATTGTAATGCAGAAACCCCCTCTGCATGTCACCTATAGACTCCTGTAAGTTCCCTAAAAATAGAGCAAAGAGAGTACCAGGTCCAAGCTAGCACATACATAATGGTCAGTTCCTACTTTCACACACTTGCTCTGTTCTTGGAGCGTACAGTATACTTTGAGGCCCCTTAAAGACTATGCGCTGGTATGCTAAGCAGTTGTAGAATGCACTGATAAGGTATGCACTGATAATTACGGTGGAGGTGGCCTATTGGGTAGGATACTTGCCTCTGGACCATAAGGTCATGGGTTTGAATACCACCACTACCTTCAGCATACCACCACGGGATTCCTAAACAAGACCCGTAACCCCAAGTTGCTCCAGGGAGACTGTCCCTCGTAGTTGGAAGTCGCTTTGGATAAAAGTGTCTGCTAAATGCCGTAAATGTAAATGTATGGTATTAGTGATCCGCTGGCCTTGGCCAATGCAGCAGTGTGGACACACACAAACCTACATATATGAAGAGAACAAAAAAGACATATGCTTGAACATATGTACACACGCACACACACACCCCCACACATACACACCCATACCCACACTATGTAATTGGTTCTGTAGTATGGTGGAAAGCTTTTTCCACTTTTGTTCTAATTTTCACCGCTGCCAGTCTGTGCTCTGTCTACGTGAAAGTGGAGCTCTGCACAAGGGGTAGAGAGGGGCGAAACAACTATCTCAGATGGAATTATGGGCGCGGGGTCTGTCCGGGGATTTTCCTTCTGATAAGCGCAGGAAAGAGCATCCGCCTTGGTGTTCTTCGATCCTGGATGGTACAAGATGGTAAAATGGAACTGTTCAAAGAACAGGGCCCACTGCACCTGGCGAGGATTTAGTTGTTTCACCTGCTGGATGCCAATTAGATTCTGATGGTCGGGCAAGACAATGAACGGGTCACGGCCACCCTGAAGCTAGTGACGCCGTTCCTCCAGAGCCCACTTAATGGCCAACAGCTCATGGTCCCCTACCCCGTATTGCTGCTGAGTGGGATTAAACTTTCTGGAGAAGAAACTGGACAGATGCAGTTTCTGATCTGGACCCCGTTGGGAGAGAACGGCTCCTACGCCCACATCAGAGGCGTCCATCTCCACAACGAATGTCTTGGCAATGTCCGGGTGGATGACAATAGGTGCAGAAGTGAACAGTGAACAGAGGCAGTGAAAGGCATGGATGGCTTCGGGTGTGAGCTAAGAAGGCGTCTTGGAGGGTCTGATGAGAGCAGTAAGAGGCGCTGCAACTGAACTGAAGCCCTGGATAAAGCGTCGATAGAAGTTTGCAAACCCCAGAAAGCGCTGGAGCTGTTTAAGCGAAGTGGGTAGAGGCCAGTTTTGCACAGCATCCAGCTTCTGGGGGTCCGTGGCCACACCCTGAGGGGATATGACAAACCCTAGAAATGTGGTGGAATGCTGGTGGAAAGCACATTTCTCCAACTTACAGAACAGTCGATGGGCCAGCAACCTCTTTAACACTGCTCGGACATGCTGGTGGTGTTCCTTTTCCGTCTTCGAATAGATGAGGATATCATCTAAGTAGGCGAAGACCCAACGTCCCAGCATGTCCCAAAGAACGTCATTAATAAGCTGTTGAAATGCTGCCAGACTATTGCACAAGCCAAACGGCATTACCAGCGTTTCATAATGGCTGGTGGGAGTGATGAAGGCCGTCTTCCACTCGTCACCCTCCCTGATGCGAATGAGATTGTAGGCGCTTCTCAGATCCAGTTTCATAAAGATGGTGGCACCAGAGAGGGCGTCCAGGGTGGTGTTGATTAATGGGAGTGGATGAAGGTTGATGATGGAGATGATGAAGGACGGATAGTGCCCTGATGGAGACCTTTGGCCACTTTTCCATGGCCTTCTGTTCATCCTTCGCCAGGGCTTACAGCCAGCCACGGGGGGAGTCGTGCCAGGCAGGAGTTGGATCTCCAGGTTGTAGGGCTGGTGAGTAAGCAATTGAATGGCCCTACGCTTACTGAAGACCTCAGATCCTGGTACGGCTCTGGGATGGCGTTGGCGTCGACATCGGGGACCTGGGACTCCCCTGAGCACATCCCAGCCGCTGCTGCAAGACAAAGCTATTGACATGTCGAACCCCATTGGAGGATCTTCTGTTGGCTCCTGAAGGGGTCGGACGTCAACGGCTGTGATGGTTAACGGCTGAGATAACGCTTCAATTTCCACACCCAGCTGAACAGCATAAGAATGGTCAATAAAATTGCCAGCTGCCCCTGAGTCAACAAAAGCAGCGACACTGACCTGTTTGTGGCTGAGCTGGATGTGAGCCTGAACCATGAATCGGGAAATGGTCGGAGTAGTGGAAGTGGAGAGAGACAACCCGGGTGAAGACCTCCCCTTCTTCACCAGGTCTGACCGTTTCCCGAACAGAGCAGACAGATAGCACAATGATGTTCTGGAGAGGCACAATAAGCACACAGCCCTTGGCAATAGCGTCGGGCTCACTCCGTCGTGCTCAAGGAAGCGTGCCCTAACTGCATGGGTTCAACGGCTCCTGAGTGGGCATCTGACGGAGGTGGAGGATCCAGGGTGCTGGCCAGAAGCTTGAAGGGCGCTGTAGAGGGTGTAGGTGGCAGGGTACGAGGAGCAGACTTGGGACGGGAACTCATGCGCTGATCTATGCGCATGCACAGTTGTATTAGTCCCTCCAGGGTGTCTGGCAGCTCTCGTCCAACCAGTTGATCTTTAATTCGGACAGCCAGCCCCTCGTAGAAGGCCGTCCGGAGCACGGAGTCGCCCCACGCTGTCTGCACAGCGAGGGTTCGAAACTCCACGGTGTATTTGCTTACCGCACGCAGGTGGTAGAGCTTGAAATGCTCCACTGGACAGACGGGTGGGCCCAGGGTGGGCACGGCTTGTCACCGGGCGGGCAGTGCCCACCCCAGCCCCCCCATGGTCACGCCCCAGCCTCAGGGGGGGCAAGGCTTGTCCCCCCATAGACACGCCCCTGGTTGAAAGGCAGCCTTGAGTAGTTGGGTGAAGTTTTGGTAGTTGTAACAATCCGCTGAGTTGGACTTCAAGACTGCCGATGCCCACTCCGCTGCCTGCCTGGTGAGGAGGGAGACAAGAAGTGCGATCCGACTCCGATCCGTGGGGTAGCGATCCGGCTGAAACTCAAATACGAGAGACAGGTTAGTTAGAAAAACCTCACACTTCCCGTCAACCCCATTCCATTTCTCCGGTAGTGACAGTTTGGGTAGGACTCGTGAAGATGAAGATGATGAAGTGGAAGGTGGAGAGACGAAGGTGTCTCGACAGGGGTTTCAGAGCGAGCCTGTTGCAGGAAAGTGACCTGTTGTTTTAAGGTCATTTCCCGTGACCTTTGCGCGTCACCTCACTTGTGCATGTGACACCACTCATACCAAAAATCAGTTTTATCCTTTTAAACATTTCGCAATGTCCTCTTTCCTGCTGCCATTTCCATTGTTATTAAGCATGGATCTCTCATTCCCAGAGCACCACTATTCTCCAAAACTTTTCTGACAGGGCAGAAAGGGAAATTGCCTGGCTTATTCTGCAGATAATTGCAACATTTTAAGTAATATGAATTATTTATCTTTAGTGAATTTTATGTGAACATGAAAAGTGAAAGTGACCATTCTGTCATACTTGAACACACCACAGAACACAGTGTGAACAGCACGAAATTCTTCCTCTGCACTTAACCCATTCACCAAGTGAAGCAGCGGGCAGCCAGGAACAGTGTGGAGCAGTGTCTGGGGACATTACCTTGCTTAGGGTACCTCAGAGGTGCTTAGCAGTCTTGGGAATCGAACCCACAGCTTTATTGCAGGATGAATGCCCTAACCACTAGGCCACCATGTGTTGTATTTTGTACCTTTTTATGTGCCACTGCCTATTTAGTATGCTCTGACTGTATGTATACGTGAGTGCTTGTGTATGAACTGAAATAAATGTCTGCAAGGTGCTTGAAGAATTCCAGAAGTCTCTAAATTAAAAAAAAAAATTAAAGGAACACTTTTTAAAAAGAGTATAGCATCAAGTCAATTAAACTAATGGGATATTGATTTAGTCAGTGAAGTAGCAGTGAAGTAATCAGTTTCAGCTGCTTTGGTGTTCATAAAATTAACAACAATGAGACAACTCCGAAAACAGGAATGGTTTTACAGGAGGAAGCCACTGATATTTTTCCCTCCTCATCTTTTCTGACTGTTTTTTTCACTAGTTTTGCATTTGGCAAGGGTCAGTGTCACTACTGGTAGCATGAGGTAATTCCTACCCTACATAGGTTGCACAAGTAGTCTAACTCTTCCAAGATGGCCACTGCTGGAGGGTTTGCTGTGTCTTCCAGCACAGTCTCAAGAGGATGGAGGAGATTCCAGGGGACAAACAGTTACTCTAGGAGAGCTGTACAGGGCCGTAGAAGGTCCTTAACCCAGCAGCAGGACCGGTATCTACTCCCTTATGCAAGGAGAATTAGCACTGCCAGAGCCCTACAAAATGACCTCCAGCAGGCCACTGATGTGGATGTCTCCAACCAAACAATCAGAAACAGACTTCACGAGGGTGTCCTGAGGGCCTGACGTCATCTAGTGGGCCCTGTGTTCACTGCCCGGCACCGTGGACCTCAACAACGTGAACACCAGAATTGGCAGGTTTGCTACTGGCACCATGTGCTTTTAACAGATGAGAGCAGGTTCACCCCAAGCACATGTAACAGATGTGAAAGAGTCTGGAGAAGCCGTGGAGAACGTTATGCTCAGCATGACCTGTTTGGTGGTGGGTCAGTGATGCTCTGGGGAGACAGATCCATGGAGGGACACACAGACCTCTACAGGCTAGACGGCATCCTGACTGCCCTTAGGTATCGGTATGAAATCCTTGGACCCACTGTCAAGTTGGTGCAGTGGGTCCTGGGTTCCTCCTGGTGCGCAACAATGCCTGGCGAGAGTATACAGGCAGTTCCTGGAGGATGAAGGAATTGAGAACTTTTACTGGCCCCCACGCTTGCCTGACCTAAATCCATATAAACTACTGAGTACCATGTTGAGTTGCTGCAATTAAATTTTGGTAAAATGGACTAGGCTGACGCATCATTTTTGTACTTTTTGAGGTATCTTTGAGTTCAGCCCTCTGTTGGTTGATAGTTATAGTTTCCATCAAACAATGTGGCATCTTTTCGTTCCTAACACCCAGTCCATATCCCGTTTTTTTTTTCCCATTAAGATCTGATGTTTTTTCAGTGTTCCTTTAATTTTTTTCAGAGTGTATGTTGCAGTCTCTTCCAGCAACATATAGGTATTTCACAAATCAAAATACCTTTAGAAGATAGTTTAACATAAATGTGAGATTTCAGTGTTACTAGTTCTAGCATTTGACCAATGTTTAGGTCCCCTCGATGGATCTTTACAGTAAACTCTCGACATTCGCAGGGGTTACGTTCCAAGAGCACCCGCGAATTGTGAAAAGCTGTGAATTTGTGATGTGGTAAAAAATACCTAAAATGCCTATTTTTATAGTGTAAACCCTAAATATGCACCCAAATATGCTAAGAAAAAGAACTCTGAACCGCAAATTCCTGGGGATTTACTGTTTTTGTGAAAGTACTGATTACATCACTTTTCACTCTAGGCAAGTGATAATCACCATGATTTTTTCCAAAAGGTCCCATGTTTAGTAATGGCCGAGTCCACACGATGCCTATATCTCCCCATCACACAGTGCAGGGAGGGTGAAGGATAGCATGTGTCTGCTCCAAGATTTGTGAAGTGCCTTCACAGCATCACTGAGCAGTTCAACACACTTCTTGTTAGCCACTGTTTTTTATGTCTGCTAACGGATGCCGTTATAGGATAGCATTGCACTGATTGGTGGGGATAGCTAAGGTCATCACGCTCAACAAGAGGGAGCCAGGCCAGAAATATTCACCCATATTATATTTGCTTGTATTACCAGTTATTGTATTTTTCTCGGCTCCCTGGAGTCATTACCACTCATAAAACCTTACTAGCGTTCACTCTAAGGCAACAGTGGTCAGTTCGGTAAGCAGGTATAGATTTTAATAATTGACTGGACTGGGGATTAGTGGAAGATGCAGATCTAGATGATTGGTTACGAATTAGACCAAGGAGCACCAGGCTGGATGACAGTGTCTATCCCGGGCTTCCCAACTTGCTGAAAAAGCTTACATGAGGAAAAATGGCTAAATGACTTTAACTAGAGCTCGTCTCATGAGCTAATTGCTTGGACTGCCAAATGATCAGTCCACTCCAGAGCTTTACTTATCCATAACTTTGTTGTGCAGCCAGTGAACCATTAGTGTATGTACGTTAAAGTAGTAATCTGTGTTTGTGGGGTGTATAAGTGTTGCCGCAAATATGCACAAAATACATTAGTTATATTGCCTTGTGTCTACAGGCCTTCATGGAGGATGTAAAGTCCAGGGGACCATTCATCTACTCAGTGCTGGAGTCTGCCCAGGCTTTTTTGGCCCAGCATCCATTCCAGGAACCTGAGGAGACACTGACAGATGGCAAAGGTCTACTACATTTTCTGAATGCTTTCTCCCAAACCTCTTAGACACCTGATTAGACTACTTCAGCACATGTGTTTCCAGTGGGCAAGCTTCATCAGACATCATCAGCCCCTTATATAGGTCAGCAACTGGAGCTGGGTCATCCTCAATTAACCAAATGCAGCTGTGCATGTGACATATGGTGACATCAATAATGAAGAGAGCAATGCTGTTGTTTTAGAGTTTTGACTTTTCTGATCTCTTCCCCTCTGCTGTGTTCTCAACCCAATCGTCTCTCCTTCGTTCCTCGTACAGAGGTGTCTCCAAGACGGCGGATGCTGAATGTGAGCCGATCAGTGTGGAAACAAGCCAACGTGGCCAGTGATCTGTGGGAGAAGTTGACAGCACGCTGTGTGGACCGACACCGGCACATGGAGCGCACTCTGGAGAGACTACTACAGGTCCAAGCAGCGATGGAGGAGTTGGCTGGGGCTCTGGAGCAGGCTGAAGGAGTGAGAGATGCCTGGGAGCCTGTGGGAGATCTCTTTATCGACTCTCTGCAAGATCATATAGATGCCACTAAGGTAGTACAAGTTGCTTGCTAGGCCTGGGTGTACAGGTGGACACTATAACAAAAAAATCACAGTACTTACAATACATAATGCAGAAACAAGTATTACAGTAATGCCACAAAAATTAGAATAGATACATATATGAGTACATTTTTTTACATTCAGCATTTGTTGTGCTACATATCAGTATATACAGTTAAGCAGTTTTAAATGTGCATTTTCAAGATTAGCAGTGAAACCTCAGGTAGCTTGACCATATAGGCAGTCTTACCCCTTTTCCACTGCTCTGGTTCCCGTGCCAGTTCCGTGCCGGTTCCCAATTTTGGAACCAGTGCCGCGCTTTTCCACAGAAAAATCATTGGTGCCGGTGCCCTAAAACAAGCACTGAACCAGCCCCTAAACTTTGCTGGTCTAGCAGCGAGAACCCGTGACATCACGAGTGGTGGGCGGAGTGATAGGTAGCTTTAGAAGAGAAAATGGCGAAGAGCCAAAGTCTGGTAACATGGAGCGCGGAAGAAATTAAAGCTCTTTTAGCAATATGGACGTCCACAGAGATTCAACAAAAATTGGCAAGTGCACTGAGAAAGAAGAAAGAGTATGAAGAAATCAGAGATGGGGACATGAGTCACACTTAAGTCGCACAAACAAAGACTTGTGTCTTGACTTTAGACTTGCCCTCAACAACTTGAGACTTGACTCAGACTTGGGTGTTGTAACTCGTAAACAATGTTCATTTCATGGAATTATTTATTTATATCTTGCACTCTTTCCAATGACCCCTCGTTTGCCATAATCCGGAGTTATTAGCCAAAAACCGTTCACCTCGCCCTCGTCCCATTACTTTTGTCTGAGATGAACGGCTAATAATTCCGGATCGCTGGGGGACTCGAGCACAAAGACTTGAGACTTGACTTGGACTTGGTAAAAATGACTTGTGAACATCTCTGGAAGAAATAAGGGAAGAACTAAAAGTCGCAGGCTTCACACGAACTGTTTAGTGGGCGTGACCTACTATCATGCGGCTCCCGCTGCGCTCCTGTCTAGTGTAAATGCGGGTCGGTTATCGTTTGATTCTGGCTGGTTCCCAGTTCACCGGCACCTGGCACCAGCACCAGTGCAGTGGAAATGAGATATCTGACTGTCTAAATCAGTGGTTCCCAACCTTTTTTCCTTGAAGCCCCCCCTTGCCTGTGTACAAGACAAGCCAGGCCCCCCAACTCCTAACTGCATAGATGCACAAAAAGAATAAAGTGATTACAAACATTTATTTGCAAAAAAACAGCGGTTGTAGGTTTTTGTTCTTATACACACACACACACACACACACACACACACACACACACACACACACACACACCTTACATAAGGAATAAAGATAGACTTTCAGAGATGTATCAGCACCTGGGCCTATACATGTGTACAAATATAATTTTGGTAACCTCAGTGCAGACAAAACTGTGCGCACCCCCTGCGACCCCAGGTTTGGAACCACTGTCTTTTTGGGTGTTCCCAGTATGCAGTGGTTAGTTCTTACCAAAAGGGATCCAAGGAAGGACAACCTGTGAACCAGTGACTGGGTCATGGGGGTCCAAGGCTTAGTAATATGCATGTGGAGTGGAGGCTAGCCTGTCTTTACCAATGCCACAGAAGAGCTACTGTGCCATGAACTGCTGAAAAACTTGACACTGTCTATGATAGGAAGGTGCCAGCACACACAGTGTATCACAGCTTTCTACATACAAAGCTGTGATACACTGTTACAGACCAGTCATCTGTGGGATGTGCTGGACAAACTTGTCCAGTCCATGGAAGCCCCACCTCTCAAGTTACAGGACTTAAAGGATCTGCTGCTAATGTCTTGGTGCCAGATACCCAGTGCTTGAAGTGGGAAAAAATAAGTGCAGGAACTCGGGCCACTGTCGCTGCGTCAGTTTCAGTAAGTACCGGAACGCCGAAAAAAGTGGCGGAACCCAAAAGACGAAAATACAGAAGTTCCGGAACTGCGTTCCGCTGCGTTCCGGCCCACTTCAAGCACTGCAGATACCACAATACACCTTCAGAGGTCTTGTGGAGTCTATGCCTTGACGGACCATAGCTGTTATGGACACATGAGGTGGACAAAATTTGGAAGTTGTTAGTGTTATGGCTGATCAGTGTGTGCATTATATTAAATTCTGATTCAGCAGATAAATAGAAACTGTTCAATAACATATGCTGTATGCCAAGATGTTTTCACTTGTTAAATAAAATTTGTATAATGTGACTAGAAGTGTCCAAACTTTTGCATTTGACTTTTGCCGAGGGTGAATGAAAGCTGTCATTGAGACGTGCTGTTACGCTACCTGCTTTACTTGCACAGTAAATTATCTAATGATAAAAGTACTTCCAGATAGAAAAGCCGAAGCCATTTTCCCCTGAACCAACAGAGCACTGAGTGCATGCGAAAGCTGAAAAATGCAAAGTCATTCTTGAGCCTGTTTGTGAGGAACTTTCAGTCAAGGAGACTGTGGTATAATTGAGACCATACAGAGGCCTGGAATTTTCCACACACTGTGCCTCTCTCTGCCGGTGCGGTATGGAATATAGAGGATAAGTGGTTGTAGGCTGCCTTATGAAACATCACCCCTCCTAGTGGACACTGCCGCTAGACTTTGCTCCACTCACGGATTTGTTATAACTCAAAACAGGCTCTGTTGCATTTGGGAATGAAGAAAAATATGCTGCCAGACGTGGTACTGGGTTCATGAAGGGCTTCATTTAAAAATATAGTAACATGGGCATCATGCCTGTTAAAGTGTTAAAATACATTTTGCTTTTGTGTTTAGTGCAGTAAAGTGTACAGTTTCATTAAATTCAGTTCATTTTGTCCGGGACAGTGTACAGAAACATTCATATCAGGCTTTTTTACCTACTGGCCATTTACACCACAGGCTAATTTCTATTTCTAAGTCTAGTTTCTAGACAGGTAGAAACAAACTCAATACAAAATGCACAATAATAAACAAATATGGAAATAAGTTCATAAAATACACAAGTGATATGTGTCACATTACATTTACATACATGATATAAAAGAGAGTTATGGACCAGCCTAAAAGCCTACAGACTCCTTTGCCAACAAATTTCTTAGAATAATTTACTTCATTTACTATAAGTGTATTAGAATATGATTGAAATGTTACCTTTCTGGTCTACCTGCTTGTTAGTTCGAACTTGGCAGTTTTGTTTCTTTGCTTGTGTTTCACTTCAATTATCTTTGATACGTATCTATGATACTGAAGCTTATAAACAGCTATAGTAAAAACCTCCATTACTCAAGTTTAAAAGTTTAAAATTACTCAGGAAATTACTCAAGTCAAGTCAAGAAGATTTTTATTGTCATTTCAACCATACACAGTACACAGTGAAATGAGACAACGTGACTCTAGGACCACAGAGCAACACAAGAACAGAACAGAACTGAACAAAACAAGACCACAAGTGCTGACAGGATGAAAGAGAGTGCAAGAAAAACACAAGAGCAACAATTAACCGGACAAGACAACATTTAGTGCAGTCGAGAGCTACAGTACTAGTCTGAATGAATACAGTATTATGACAGATACCGAAGTAGACAGCAATAAATGTCATTGTGCAAACATAGCAGCAGCAGGACAGAGAGTGTGCAGTATAATAAACAGAAAGGTATTTACAGAGGTAATTAAAGTCCAAGTTGTCTGAGTTGTTTGTTTAAAGCAGTTGTGTATGCATTGTGTTAGGTAGAGGAGAGGGGAGGTACAATAACACTTCACATACGATTTGAGAAACTTACAGGTTTTTCCACTAGATTGTCTAAAAAGCCAAAGGTAAATTGAATGTAGTCATAAACATTTTCATAAGACTCACATTTCAATAAGATGCCCAGGTAATTATTTCAGTGTTTGGTAAAGTATAACTGTGGAACTTCTCATCTGAAGAGAATATCGCACTCTTTTTATTCTATGGAATATGGAAGTGTGGTGTGTGAAGAAGGTTGTGTGTAAATAGCATCTTTCCTAACAGTAGTTATAATTACAATATTTGCGGTAAAGTGTTTGTGATACAGTCAATGTTACAGTTAGCTTCAGCAGCAGCGTTACAGCGAAACAGATAGGTTTCATAT
>JBBIGA010039193.1:0-13480 GCA_037576975.1 Alestes dentex
AAGAACCACTTAACTAAGTAAAAAGAAACAACAGTCCATCATTACCTTATTACAAAACATATTCTGGTTTGTTTAACACTTTTTTTGTTTACTGCATAATTCCGTGTGTTCCTTCATCATTTTGTATGTTTTCAATATTAATCTACACTGTAGAAAATAACACAAACAAAGAAAAAACATTGAATGAGAAGGTGTGTCCAAACTTTTGACTGGTAGTGTACTTATATTATTTTATTCGTTCTTCTTCTTCCTATAATAATTATTATACACGTGACTCAAACACCTCTGTAATGAACAGTAACAGCCCTAAAACTAATACAAACCTGGAAACCGACCTCCTAATTCAGTGATTACACGTTAATTTATGTATATAAGCCCTGAAGTCATTTGCTTCTATTGAAATGTTCAGTTTGAAGGGGAAATAAGCCAAATTAAATGGCTATTATGAAACTGTCCATCTTGAAGCTCAAACGGCAGCATGCCCTGCGAGCGTCTCTCGAGGGAAAATAAGAAAGATTCGACAAATAATGTGTCTCTGAGCGAAACAGCTGGAACAAAAGTTCACAGTAATCAAGTGGGATAATAAGGCGACATCTATGATGCACCACACTTCCTTTCACAGGTATTGCCATGGAAACTGTTTCATCCAGCTTATGATATCCATTCGCTAGGTTCTTGAGTCTGTTCACACATACGAGGCCCTTTCTGCTGTGATTTTTGGGGGTGATCTCTAAGGTGGCTCATTAGTGCGCATCCTAACCTCTTGACCATAAAGTCGAGGCCTAATCCTACAGTTTGGGACAAGCCGGCCAGCTTTGGACCTAATAAAGGTCTAATCACAGCCAGACACCTGCCAGCATTGTTCTTCCAAGTCACATGACCCACCCCCCCCCTCCCTCCAAACCACCCCCCCACCCCCCCAGAGTGGGCTTCTGTGTGAGGGTGGTAGAGCGCGGGGGGGGGGGGTCGCACAAAAATTGCCCCTTATTCCCTACTCTACTTCAGTCCTCATCCCAGTCTGAGTAATCCTATTAGTCTTATTCATCTGGCCCACGCTGCTCTAAACTGCTGATTCGCCGCAACCACAGACCCCCGCGTCTCTCGACCCAAATTGAGAATTTTGTTTGTCCTTTTCCATTCACTTGAGCAAAGGAGGGGTTCTGTTTTGTTTTTAAGAATCGCCATTGTTTTTTTGCTACAGTATGTCATGTAATTTCACAACAAATTAAATGCAATTTACATGCAACATTTTGCATCGGGTTCACGGCAACATTTCTGTAAACAAAACGATTAGGGACGGACAACAATATTGAAGAATCAAATCAATATCAGTGGAGGATATTTGCTTGAAGAAAAAAAATAATAAACATCGGCATTAGACAGATGGTCCAGACTTTTTTAAAACAATATTTGACGATGCATTTATTGCCCTCGGGAAGAACGGAACAAAAAGTGATACTGTGCCCAAACACTTTCGTCGCACTCATTTTAACTCATTCACAATCCTACAGAAATAAATTGATTTTATAAACCCGTAACACATTTATATTGGTTTGCAATCATACACAGCCAGATTTAAGCCCAATTTCTCCATTTTATAAGTGTTTGGGTATTGGTATCAGCAGATACACGCATTAAAAATATCAGAAATTGGCATCATTGGCCTTCAAATCCCACACCGTTGTGTTTCTGAGACTACAGGAAGTTTAACACATTTCCACAGAACTTCTCTGTGACCTAAATTAGCTATGAAGAAAAAAAAACCCAAAATCAATAATAACGTCAATTGATGTCAAATTACCATGCAGTCGTTAGCTGACACAATGGCTGAGTGCACAGTGGTTTTAAAGGATGGTGCAGTGAGAATAGAAAAGTAACCCATTTATTTTTTAGGCTTGGGGAGGAGACGGTGAGAACCTGTTATCTGTCATTATGGTGGGAAGTCATTCAAAGGAGGTTGCATAAGTCACTCCTTCAGTGCATGTGAAGTATGTGGCAAAGCTGTACTTTTAGTAGCTTAAAGTAGGGAACAGACAGAGCTGAGCTTTAGGATCAAGCACACAGCGCAAAGCTCAGCCTTATGACTGAAGCGTACAAAGGGTACCAGAGCTTTTCGAACCAGGCCCTTCAGCAGGGATTTAGCCAAGTACGCCACGCTGACAAATCCCACCATCAAAATGTCTCTGGCTGGCTAGTAAAAGGCCTGTTTCGAGAGACTGAATCGACAGCTCTTCTGAAAGAAAAGCCTTGGCTTGTGTTCACGACTGTCGCGCTTTATTTCATCTCGGCCCAAATCTGCAAAACGATCATCGTTTTTACTCATCCACCACGAATTGAGTAAAGCGTTCACCTGCTCGCTTTGGAGAAGCGTATACCTTCATGCTCATGTTATTAAGTGATGAGTCACTGTTTGGGCCAAGATGAATAAGTGTTAAATGAAGGCTTCGGGCCTTTGATCCACCACCAGGCAGAACCGCCGTGACACCGTTCAGCACGGCCGCCCATCCAAGGAGCTATAGGTAGGAAATTTTGCATGCAAATATATTCATATCCATTGCGAACATTAATTGAGAGTCATTATCCATCCAAAGTGCTGGCGGCCGAATTCATCAAAACACAACACATGCGGTTCTGTTTATTGCCGCAAATGACTCTGTAAGACGGATCCAACGAACACAATCATGCAAACATTGGCGCAGGAGAAACGCAGATCCATCTTAGCACTAGGGTGGACTTTTCCAGCTAAAAGGAATTCATCTTTCTTTAATCTACAACATGCACAGCAAATAATCTATGTACAATATCGGTGTGTGCATCAGCTAGTGGCAACTGGGGGCCTCAAAAAGTTTTGTTGACGGGGGTGGTGGTGGCTTTCAAAACATAAAGAAATCTAAATCTGGTGGCAACTTCATGGTCCTCGTCATCTCACGTATTTACTTTCTCAAAGAAATGACCTTTATAGTCAGTTTTATGGACTGAACCAACTGTATGTTGTATGTCTGTATGTTGACTGATCTAAATCAAATCTCATTTAAAATGAGTCATGCAGCAATTAACTACTGTTACAGAGGCAGCAGTCATGATCTTGTATGTTAACTCAGAGCTGAGACCATCGGTCATGTTCAGTTTTTGTTCTAGAGACTTTTATTATGAAATGGGTGTATCTAGTCATGTTTGTCAGGTGTTGGGGTTTTGTGTTTAGTGATTGTCTTTAAGGATTGGTTTATGTTTGAGTCTCGTGTGTATTTAAGTTCTAAGAGTTCTTGTTTTAGTTGCTGGTCAACCCTCACATATGCCCTCACTCTGCCCGGTCCTCGTGTGTCTTCTGTTTTAGAATGCTTTTGGTTTTTGGCCCTCGTGCCTCTTTATTTTGTATGTGTAGAGTCTGTGTTTGCGTAATAAAACCATCAATGGGAACTTGCATTTGCGCCCTCGCCTCACTCCCCGAGCACGGCACGACGTGACACAATCATCCTTTTCCAATAAGAACTGCAACTGAAGGTGAGATTTTCTGGGGTTTTTTTTGTACTTGATGGTTCCTAACTCCAAGTTACTAGTCAGATGGAGCATTCCCTGCCTCAACAGACCTGTCCCAGCTCCTGAGGGGATCCATAATCCGCTGAAGAGCTGGATCAGGTGTGTTTAATCAAGGAATTCCTGAAACAATGCCGTGGGTCCCCAGGAGCAGGATTAACCCTGCTTTGGAGGCTCCTGAAAGTCTTGAAAGCTATGAAGGATCTGAGGTCATTTCGTTATTGGTTCATTATCGTGGCGAAGACTGGAGGACATATGTGTGTGCTGTGTTTGTGTGTGACTCATTAAGAAAGGGAAGCAAAGACCAGAGTGGCGGGGCAACAGGCAAGGAATTCCAAGAATTTCCCCTGTACACACTTTCCGCTCCATCAGTCTGCTCCTCTCCTCCTCCCTGCCTTCCCATTCTCCCCCTTATCTCCCCCTATCCATCCATCTCTCGCGCTCTAATCGCTGTAATGGGCGGCTGCACCCATTCGGTACTTCTACGCTCTTTGTGGCTCCGCAAGCCAGCGGGGCAAAGGCACTCACAGACCTGCTGTCACCACCACCGTGTCCTTCTGTACACCTGCTAAATCAGATTACCACGCCATTCTGTGAGAGCTGTGCTTTCTAGAACAAGCTGAAAGTCACTGGCTATTAAAGGGCACATTTTCAATCTTTTCCTAGTTTTTTTTTTACTCCATGAAGGTTTGTGGGTTTATGTATCAAAACCAGTCTTAATCTATTCTTACCTGTCCATTTTCTTACCATTAGTTAATCAGTCTGTTTTTTTTACCGTGCCTTTCAGACCCAATATGTAAATGACTGCGTTCGCTGGGCGTCACTCAAAAAAAAAAAAACAGGTTAGGTTTAAGACAGTTTAGCAACAAAATGTATAAAAATATTCACTCTGGCCACTGTTTTGGATGTGGAGAGCCTCAGAAAGGCTGCGAGAATGCATTTGCTTCCCAGCAACAGCCAGAAATCAATCTCCTACCCACTCTTTACAAACTTTTAGGTAGTAAATATAACAATATATAATACATGAAGTTTCTGTAAGGAAAATTAACTTCATCTTACAACTAAATACGCGACCTGTGATGGACTGGCAACCTGTCCAGGGTGTTTCTCCTCCTTTCACTGTGTGTTCTGGAGAGTGATCGGTACACATGGTCCCTTTAAAATCACCTTTGAAGAAAAACAGTCCTAACAGTGGACTATTAAACCATGTGCAGGCAGTGACACTTCCACATCCAAGCAAAGGCCCGTGGTAATGTCCCTGAAAACCGAATGCAGCCCCCTTTTCCCCATATACCTCCCTCTCCTGCATTTATTCCCCCTTCTATAAATATCGCCGTTCGGCTGGAATGACCAGAGGCCTGGCATTGTCCTTTGGGAGAGCGCCCCAGCTGATAGGATCATCGCTGGAGGAAAGGAAATGGGGGAAGTGCATTTCCCTTTGGAGCGCCAGTCTCTTTCTCCACACTGCTTTCCGTAGTCTGTTCATTACTGAACAGCTACAGCTTCTCCGCCTCGTAGTTTAGGTGAAGAAATTTCTCTGGAAAGCAGCCAGTACAGCTAGATGCAGAAATATGACAAATATGACGAATCGAAACAACTCTCCACTCTCTTATTCCAGCACATCCTGCTGCTTCTTCCTGTCGGCTGGTCTGGGAAGTGCCGGTACAGCGCAGGAAAGTATTTACACACAGGCCACATTCCTCGCCAGGCCGTACCGCTCTCTGAGGCATGGCTGCTGAGTCTGGAAACGTGCTGACGACAGTTCCTCTTACCTGCGTGCAGACGTAATAATTAAAGCAAGTTCGGAGAAGAAAAATCTACTCTCCTTCAAATGAAGCCCGTCAATCATGTTTCTTCAGTTTTTGTCTGGAGCTACAAGACCCATTTAGGCAACAAGGAACATTGTAAAAGTTGCCTTGTAAAACTTGACTTTGGTCTCAACCCATTTCAGCCTAGTCTTGGTCTCATTGTGAGGAGGGGTCACCTTTTCCTGGAGACCATTTGAGTGCAACTGCACATTTAAGCCTGTGTTTATAGCCAAGGTTTAACTAACGTTGGCCCAGTGCTGAGATACACTCCTATTCTTTTTTACATATTGCAGTGATTTGCAGTGATACGCAAAGATTGCCGTGCTGAAAATGTTCCATTGCTGCAGGCAGACTGACTAATGAGACGAAAAAATGTCATTATTCCTCTCAGTATCCAATGTACAAACAGTTCTTAGTATATACAGTTTAACATTAAGACTGAGCTGATAGGACACCGAATTATCACTTAACTTCACTATCATTTGCTTCAAATGCACAGTAGACGTAATGCTCCGTTTACATGTTGGTGATAGATGTTCTGGCCGGACGTCCACTGAAGGTGACGAGACACTTCAGCTGATTCAGAGTGCAGCTGTGAGGTTAGTCTTCAATGTTCCTAAATTCTACGCCTCTAATACGGAAACTTCACTGGCTCCCTGTGGCCGCTAACATTTAGTTCAAAACCTTAACACTCGCTTTCAAGGCCAAGAACGGAATTGCACCTCCTTACATATCAGCACTAATCAAGCAACGTGTGACTTCTCGTCCTCTTAGAGCTTCAAGCACCGCTCGTCCTGAACCTCCACTGCTCAAAAGAGGAGGAAGACCTGCATCAAGACTCTTCTCAGTCTCGGCCCCCCAGTGGTGGAAGGAACCCCTTCTTTCGATCAGATCTGGAGTCCCTCGCTGTCTTCAATACCCCCTTCTTCAAGGAGCACCTTGGTGACTAACCAGTCCTCTCGTTTATCTCTTATACATCATTTTCTTTATATTTAAAAACCTCGGACCCTTACACTCTTAACAGTTTTCCTTATTTGTGTATTAACTTCTGACTTTTTTCCTCTGACAGGGTTTGTTAAGGTGTGTATCTTAGCTGGCAGTAACTTGGTTAAAAGCAGGTGTTGATCTTAGTTTAGCTTTACGGGTATGAAGAACAGACGTAGACGACTTAAACTCTGATGTACGTCGCTCTGGATAAGAGCATCTGCTAAATGCCATAAAACATAAACAGAGTTCAGTTGTCTCAACTCTTGGAAACACTAGTGATGAATGCTCACAGCTAAAGGCCGGATGTAACTGTTCAGGTACATCAGTGGTCACTGGAGATCTACCTTCCTGAGACGTCTAGCCACAATCTACAACACCTCTGGTTAATGATTTTCTTCAGAAGTCCCTGACTGGCTGCAGTGTTAATTATAGGGAAGGTGGCGGCATGTTAGAAGCAGGTTTGAGACAGATCTCCAGGAAAGTAGAGATCCAGGAGGAGTGCTGGTGACCAGTGATGTACATTCAGAAAAAAAAACACACCATTAGAAACATTAATGTGCCTTTTACGCTCTATTGGGATAAAACGGTGGCTCAGACTATCGCCCTGTACACACGCGGTACAGCTATCATCATGGTAACGTGTACGGGTCTGCATGTCTTTTCAGTGTTAAAATCTAAACGTGGTTCAGGTTGATATTTATTTATGATTCGTTTTTATAATATTAATTGTCAAATGTAAAATTTTATCTTGCCTCGCCCACTACTGGTCTGTGTCCCGACTAAGAGACAATGTGCCTGAGTCCCTGTCTTGATTTGGTTTCTAATGGTTTCAATTACAACCCTTAATGGAAGCTTAAACCACACACTTCGCATTAGAATTGTACAAACTGCAGGCCTGCTCCTCACACACTTGCCTCAAAATAAACCGAGGCGTTTGCTGACGCTGCTATCTGTAAAAATAGACAAAATATGCATTTTTGTCCATCTTTTACGTATCACCCTGTCATACAGTGTCAGAAACCACATGAGCAAGTCTATTTAAGATCATTTTACTCAACATGGCGAGTAAATGTGTGATGTCTGTTGGTCTGGTATAAGCTTCCATTCCGTGTTATCTGCATTTACCTCAAAGCTCCAGCACAGAACCAAAAATCTTCAGACAGCAAACGTATGTACTCGGAACTATCGTAAGACAAAAGAGGTAGAAAACCGCGGAGACAGAACATAAGACAGAGGCATGTAATAGAAAAGGAATGTGCGTACGAGCTGGGGTTATTGTTTCCACTCTTCTGGCCTTTAACAGATAAGCCAATGGGAAAAGCTTTCCAGATAAGACGCCAAGGACGTTCCCAGATATTCGCTTGTTGGCAGAACGGCAGCCCTTTTCCCCTGCAGTTCCATGATAAAGTAGCAGAAAGTGCAGCTGCAGGTCGCTCCGACACTTCGCCCTCCTTCGACACGTGAGTGATGGCCGAGCCGGGCGAAGGCTGTGACACGGGACAGCCGATCTGTTTTGCAGCCTTTTTTGCCCTCTATTATGGTGACATGACCCCGATTTACGTGGGTGATGGACAAGCGCTCTGACACAGACATAGTCACTCCCTTCAGGAAGGAAACACGGTGCCTGTGTCTCTCAAACATTTATGAGGTATGCATTTCAGGTAAGTGAAAAAAAAAACAAAACAAAAAAAAAAACCCTGAGGCACATTGACCTCAGGTGTCAACTTTTAGGCGTGCACATGTAGCCAACTGCTGAAAACACACAGGTTTCTTTCAATGGGAAGATAAATAATAAACAATGGATTTTCCGACTTCTCCACTGTTTATAATAGGGCTATAATCACAGACGATATTAGGTGAGTTTCCAGGGGTGATGTAGCTATTTTAATACAGTTATATGGTGCATGGCCCATGACATCTCCAACAAAAACATTTAGTCACACATGATCAGTCTGGACATTCATGTCAGAACGGCAGCGTTCAATTTATTGGGCAGCCGTTGGTATCAGAGCACCAGATAACGTGGTCATAGAAACGCATGTTTTCCATTGTGCCCATCAGAAAATACCGTGCCCTGAACGTGGCATGACCTCGGGCAGCGTCGCATTCTCGGACTCCTTCGACTCTTTAAATGCATGTTTTGCATCCTGGTTATTAACCCGTCAGAAAAGGTCTCGCTGTTCATTGCCCCCAATGCATCAAACGTCCTGCTCCAGCCCTTAACCAGACCCAAGCGTGCTCTTCAGCTTTACTCTGACACAGAAGAAGTTGTCAGGGACATATGTCAATGCCCTGCCACTTGACCCCCCAACCCCCAACTGCTAACTCCCTTTCCCAAATTCCTATTGGACAAAACAGCAGGGAATTGTCCCCACAGAACAAAGCAGTGCTGGGGGTGCCCCGTTAAGGACTTTGGCCGGCATTCCAATCACAATGGTCTCTGGCGACCGAGACTTCTAATGACCCAGCACTTCTAAACATTTACTGTTTAGCTGGAGCACAAAAAAGGGACATGCTCTGCTCACAAATGAAGTGTGTTTTTAATGGAAGAGCTGGCTTAAGAGACTTGCCCTATTGTTTACAACTGAACTGAACTGAATATCAATGAACACTACAACCAGCCCCAACAGAGTGAATCTCAACAACGACCAGCACATAGTGCAATCTATCAGAGTGTAAGGACTAAAGGAAAAGTCCAAACAACAAACAATCTGGGTACAGCAAACAAAAAATAGACACTAAACAAAAAACAGATGCAAAAGTAGGTGCTATGGGATGGAACGCCCCCATGATTTTTCAGCGCGGGCACCTGGCAACATACAACAGTCCTTCCAGTCTGGCACAATCACAAGTGTTCAAGTGCCACTACAGACCAGCGTAGTGCCGAGAGTGGAAAATTCCAGTCTAGTCATTTTAACACCTTCACTGCACACAAAGTCAGCAATTTCTTGCTGTGACTCAGAATCTTTTGAGCTCCGGTGAAGCGCACCAGAGACACGGCCACAGCGAGAACACTCTGCCCATTCCTGAACAGACTGAACCGCTGAGGAGGGCACAGACAGAAAGGACACCAAATTGTTGAGCCCCTTACCTTATCCTGATAGGAGAAAATGGATCAGGGATGCCGTGAACGTGGGATGCCGTCGGGCAGCATCGTGTGCTCTGACTCCTTCGACTCCTGAGGAACATAAAAGTTGGAATAGTCTTAGGAGCCCCTCCTTTCACTCGCACTGTTGCGTCAAGTGTATGTACAGCTCATGAACTGTGATGTGTGTGTGTGTGTGTGTGTGTGTGTGTGTGTGTGTGTTGGTGGGGGGGCCCAGAAAGAGAGAAGTAGAAAGAAAAGAGTAGTTAGAGAACAGAGAGATCGAGTGAGACAGAGAGAGAGAGAGAGAGAGGCAGATAGAGAGAAGAAAATTGAGAGAGAGCACGAAAGATATAAGAGACAGAGAGAGGAGGGAGATAGAAGACAGAGAGAGGTAAAAGAGGTAGAGAGAAGTAAAACAGAGAGACAGAAGATTGATGAGAGAGAGAGAAGACAGAAGAAAAAGAGAGAGAGACAGAAAGAAATAGAAAGAAAAGAGGAGATAGAGGACAGAGAGATAGAAGATGGAGAGGGAAAGAGAGAGAGAGATAGGCAAGAGAGAGAAGTAAAAGAGAGAGAGACAGAGGGTTAGAGAAGTAAGAGAGAGAGAGAGAAGAAAATGTGTACTGGGTCTGGAAATCCAAGGAAAGGAGAGAAGAGACAGACGAATCTAAACCTTTTTTCCTTCGGGCTTTTCCTCAAAATGGAATTGTGAACCGACATGTCATCAGAAACAGAGGGTTAAACGCGCCACCGTGTGAAAAATCCCCCACACCGGAGTCAGCGCGCCCCCCGTGCGCAGCCCCTCCAGTGTAGGGGGGTTTCATACGGTAGCGTGTCGAAATACCTCATATTGGCTCACAAAGAGTCTGCCCTGCCAGCTAGTCACTGGAAATCCCATTTAGTCATAAAACATAAATGATATTTTCCTTACCTGAACGTCTCCAGGCTCCTCTGGTGCCTCGGCTCGCCTGTGTGTGTGTGTGTGTGTGTGTGTGTGTGTGTCAACATACAAGCTGCGCACACATGTTCCCCCACACGGACCGACAGAGTGTCTTATTCCGGCTCCAGTGCCTCGACCCCGGCCACGGCAGCAGCACGTCCCCCCGGGGGAGCGACCGGACCATCCGGAAAGCTCCACCCCACACAGCTGATTAAGGCCCCCTCCCCAACACCAAGCCAGAGACCCGACAGGCAACAGGCGAGCCCACCACTGCACCCCACCAGAGCAGACCCACGAGAGGAGCTCACAGCCTCGTGTTTTCCCTGGACTGGGGACCTGCACTGAATTTTAATGAGCACATATTGCTGCAACAGAGGGCCATGCCTCTTTTTTTTCTCCCTTCTGCTGGGTCTTGACTCAGATTAGTGACTTGGTTTACAAGCCCTCCAGAGGATTAGTATTAATTGTCCTGTTAGAAAACTAGCCTGGAGGTCGTGGAAGCCTCCCACCACAATAAAGTGTAAATCCACTGTTATTTGTAATAAATTATGCATGCTTCAGATATAAAAGTGTAAACAAAGTCAGGGCGTCATGATGTGAGCTTGTTGTCATTAAAGAGAAACAAACTAACTTGAATTTCTTTACATGGTGGTTGTAGGAAGCAGGGCTCAAGAGGTCCAAAGACATTTTATTTATCATCTAAAATTAGTTTTTATGCAATGTTGATAATGATTAAAATAAAAAATAAAAAAACACCCGTAGTTTGATGGTTGTCATTAAAGAGAAAACTTCTTTATATGGTGATGATAGGAACTAGGGGTCCGGAGGTCCAAAGACATTTTCTTTACCTTCCAATAAGACCAGCGAATCTGCACTCGGAGCTGTAATGTAATGTTGATAATAATAGTGGTTCATGTGAAAAGAAAAAAAAAAAAAAACAATCTTTGCACTGTATGTACCTCTCTTCTGTGAATGGATTTTGAAGGGCCCATATCAAGCACCAAAAATTCTCACTTTATAATAAAACAGCTTCACGTTGCATGTAAACACTGTGTCAAAGTTCACTCCTCAGTCCACGAATGGAAGCTGAGTCACTCTGAAGTCACAAAAACAATGCATTGATACATACACTATAGACAAAAGTATTGGGACGCCCTTCTTAATTGTTGAATTCAGGTGTTTCAACACCACCCATTGCCACAGGTGTATAAAATCAAGCACCCAGCCCAACTATTTGTGAGACAAAACTGGGGTCCACGGGGTCAATGACCGCTGAGGTCCATGATGCGTAAAAGTCTCTAAACCTCCACTGGCATTAATGTAAACACAAAGACTGTGCCATGTATTTGAATGTAATGTCATTAGCGTTAGTGTTGGTGTAATGGGTAGGTGTCCCAATACTTTTGTCCATAAAGTGTATCTGCACATACAGGCTACAGCAGCTTCCCCTCTGAAGTTATAAGGAGTGTTTCAGCTTGGAAGTTTGCAGACATCATTTACGTAACAGGAATAGATATGCGGCGCATCCAGTAACGGAAAACAGCCCATTTAATAGTAAGGCATAAGGAGAGCTTGCAAAATGACTTGATACATGATTACCTTATTTTGGTACATAAAACCACCCAAATGTTATAAGTGACCTTTAAAAGCATATTGTCGGCTAAACCCTTATTTCAAAGCTGTCAAAATGTTCCAGTCATCAGTGTATGCATAACCATTCATGTAATAGCTGCTTTGTGAGCTTCCCTTAAATGTCTGGTTCAACAGTTTGACTCTAGAACAGACCTTTTTACATCAAACCACTTTGAATGACTTTGTTTACATCCTGACCATTACATTAAGCAGAAAGCACGGTGGGAAGATGGTGGGATTCCCCTTTAAAGTTCAGATCACCAAATTATATATATTTTTATGTAAGGTACTAATCTTAATGTGATGCACTGATATGATGAATCCTATGACATATGCCTATAGACCCTGAATTATTCTAATATTATTTTTATTATTGAATTAGCCTAGTATTCTGCCAGTTAAAAAAAAAAAAAATTCAGTATTAAGCAGGGATGTGTGGATCTGATACTCAGTATCAGTATCAGTCTGATACGAGCCAAAATCACATGAATGCTTGACTGAACTTTGAGTTGAGCAACATGCCGTAAATAGATGAGGACACGAGTAACACAGATGAGCAGCAAGGCTGTGTCTCAAATAGCTCCCTACTCCCTGCTAGTGCACTACGCAGGAATTAAAATACAGACTCCTGCACCCAAACACTGTATAACAAAGAGTTATTGGTGATTCAGTCATGTGTGCAGGATCCCATAATAGAAAAATCACAATAGAATAAAATAGCATAGAACAGAATGCCTTTTTATTGTCACTATACACTTCAGTGCAGACATGTATGTAGAAAATAACACAAAAAAATCAAATAAATGGTGCAAAAAGTTGCAAAAATCCGCAGCGCTATATACATATGTAAAAGAATAAATAACTAAATAAGGTTTTATATACAGTGTGAGATGCAGTGTGGGTTGTGGCACAGTAATGATGATCATGTACAGTGAGTGGTGGATGCTGGACAATGAGAGTAATGATATTACACAGTATACAGATATTGCACAGTATTTTCAATACCATCTAAATACAATGTGGACTATAGGGCTGTAGGAACCGGAATTTTATAACTTACAGTGCACTACTGAGGGAGGCGAGAACTGTTTTGTATTCAGAATGCATCTAGACAAATGTATTATTAACAGCTTAGCGTATTATTACCAATACCAGAGCAGAAAAAAGACAGTATCGGCTTGGTATTGGTGTCTGGTGCAGTATCAGTATCGGTATCGCGCCACCCCTAGGATTAAGAATCAAAAGACTGTTCTTAAAGTGTCCCATATTACATGATGGCCCATATATGGAACCACCACACAGGTGGAAGACCATTCTTTGAAATTTAAAGGAAACTTAAAGGAACTTAAAGGAAACTGTAGGGATATTTATAATATACTTTACCAGTCAAAAGTTTGGACACACATCTTCTCATTCAGTGTTTTTTCTGTGTTTTTATTATTTTCTACATTGTAGATTAATACTGAAAACAAACAAAATGATGAACACATG